>SKCR01031768.1:0-146253 GCA_019454045.1 Zanthoxylum bungeanum
CTGAAAATTCAAAACATCAGGGACAACACCTACGACATTACAAGGCACACGAGCACTAGCAGACTCACCACCTAAAGCCAAATCCACACCCAAATCAGCAGCTACAACCATTTTGTCCAAATGAGGGCACTGAACACCAACACCAGAACCAGAACGATCAACACCACAAACAACTACGGCATTTCTTGGCTCACAAGCACGGGCATTCTCACCACACGAGACCAATTTCTCCACAATCAAATCAGTGTCTACAACCATTCTGTCCAGAGGAGAAGACAGATCGCCAACACCAGAGCTGGCAACAACACAGACAGCCGCAGAGGGGACGCCAAAATCAGAGGCAGTGTTTCCTGGAGAACCACCTACAGAATCAGGCTCAACCGTCGGCACAGGGACGTGCAGACCGGAAGCAACCTCCCGGACAGACCTAACAGCCAACCGGCCAGTACCAAGGAGGCGCGGCCCCACACACGGCACACCTGAAGGAGGCATGGGGGAAGCAGCACAGGCGACGCAAGACGAGCACAAACGGGAAAAGAGACAGCGTGACGGGTGAGAGGGGTAAACAGGAGAGGAAGACGAGGGTAAGAGAAAGGGTATACGAAAACGAAACAGGGGAGATCTGAAAGACAGGGAAAGAGGGATGAAAGTTTAGATCTGAAGTTAGATCTGAAAGTTTTAAGAGGGGAGAAGACGAGATTTAAACCGGTAAATTGAAAACAAAACTGGGAAATCAGAATAGTAGATGACTAGAACCGATAATAGAGAAACAAATGATTTAAAAACTCACGGTGATCAATTTGGTAGAAGACCAAAGAGATCCAAGTTCACGACGAAGAAGACGCGAATCGCCCAAAATTGAGAGCATCTTCTGGTTTGTTTTCTGAAGTTAGGAGGTTTTTAATAATACTTACCTTAATCCAAAAAAAAAGGGAAAACAATGAGTCCTTGTGCAGTACCAGTGCTTCTATTTCCTAAGAAAGATGGGACATGCGGATGTTGTGTTGATTGTCGAGCCATCAATATATAATGGTAAAGTAGGCCATCATATTCCTAAGGCTAGATGACATGTTAGAAAATTGCATGGTTCCAAGATATTTAGTAAGATAGATTTGAAAAGTGGATAAATCAAATTCGCATGAGAGAGGGAGATGAGTGAAAATCGCATTAAGACCAAATATGATTATATGAATGGTTAGTTATGCCATTTGGTCTTACAAACGCACCTAGCACATTTATGAGTTAATGAATCATGTTATGCGTGCATTTATAGGTAAGTTTTTTGTGGTATACTTTGATGACATCTTTAGTTTACAGTACATCGATTGAGGAGCATGAATTACATTTGAGACATGTACTTGATGTTTTGCGAAAAGAACAACTGTATGCTAACTCTGACCAATGCACATTTTGCATGGATATAATTATTTTTCTTGGCTTTGTTGTGAGTGCAGATGGCATCTAGGTAGATGTGGAGAAGGTGAAGGCAATTCAGGAATGGCCTACACCAACTACAGTGATAGAAGTCCGAAGCTTTCATGGATTAGCGAGCTTCTATAGGAGATTTGTCAAGGACTTCAGTAGCATTGCCGCGCCATTGACCGATGTAGTAAAGAAGACAGTTGGTTTTCAATGGGGCGAGGCCCAAGAGCGAGCATTCCAGGATCTTAAAGTGAAGTTATACAGTGCACCCATTTGGCACTACCCAACTTTGAGAAGACATTTGAGATTGAGTGCGACAGATCAGGGTTAGGTATTGGAGTAGTTCTTATGCAAGAAAAGCGGCCAAAAGCCTATTTTAGTGAAAAGCTGAACGGAGCAGCTTTGAGGTACCCCACGTACGACAAAGAGTTATATGCGCTTGTGAGAGCACTTGAGACGTGGCAGCACTACTTGTGGCCTAAAGAGTTCGTGATCCACACCGACCATGAATCATTAAAAACTTGAAGGGTCAAGGTAAGCTGAATAAGCGACACGCAAAATGGATGGAATTCGTTGAGTCATTTCAATATGTTATACGCTACAAGCAAGGTAAAGAAAACATCGTGGCCGATGCATTATCTCGCAGGTATGTTTTACTTACTTCAATGCATGCACGAATGTTGGAATTTGATTTGATTAAGGAACTATATGAGTGTGATTCTGATTTTGGTGAGATTATTGTTGCTTGTGCAAAGTCATCTTTTGGAAGTTTTACATTCATGACGGTTTCTTATTTAAAGTGAACAGGTTGTGTGTTCCTGCTTGTAGTATGCGTGAGTTGCTTGTGAAAGAAGCGCATGAGGGAGGTTTGATGGGGCATTTTGGGATTACTAAGACTTTAGCTATTTTACATGAGCACTTTTATTGGCCTAAAATGAAACGTGATGTTGAGTGTATTTGTGATAAGTGTCTAACATGTAAGCATGCTAAATCTAAATTAATGCCACATGGTTTGTATACTCATTTTCTTGAACCTAGTGAACCTTGGGTTGATATATCGATGGATTTTGTGTTAGGTTTGCCTAGGACAAAGAGGAGTAGAGATTTAATCTTTGTTGTAGTTGATAGGTTTAGTAAAATGGCTCATTTCGTTGCATGTCATAAAACCGATGATGCTACAAACATTGAAGATTTAGTTTTCAGAGACATAGTGCGACTCCATAGTATACCTAGGAGTATTGTATCTGACAGAGATGTTAAGTTCTTTAGCCATTTTTGGAAGGTGTTGTGGGCTAAACTAGGCACCAAACTATTGTATTCTACCACATGTCACCCATAGACCGATGGACAAACATAGGTAGTTAATAGGACTTTATCTCAATTATTGCGCACTATAGTTGGTAAGAATTTGAAATGTTGGGAAGATTGTTTGCCATTTTATGAGTTTGCATATAATCCTAGCATTCATTCTTCTACATCATTTTCACCTTTTGAGATTGTTTATGGTTTTCAGCCACTAACTCCATTGGATTTGTCACCATTACCTATTGATGAGCATACAGGGTTAGATAGCAAAAGGAAGGCTGATTTCGTGAAGCATATCCATGAGAAGGTAAAAGAGCACATTCAACGAAAGAATGAGCAATACGCTTCTCATGCAAACAAGGGAAGAAAACGTGTTGACAAGAAATCCACTTGGATTCGAAATCCAAGCAAACCCCAAGAACCGGACAGAACCCCAAGAACCGCAAATTTGATTTTGTAGAAACAAAACCCTTCCAATGCCACAAAGAAGACCCACAAAGAACTTGCCCTTGAGAACCTTTAAGATGAATCCTTGTAGTGTTTTGCTAGCAATGGAGACGCCACTAAGTTTCCAAACTTAGATAAGTCGATTCAAACTTGAAAAGGGGAATCCCTCCCTTACAAGAATTCAGCCATAGCCAAAGCTTTAAGCTTTTGAGTTTTACAAATTTCGTTGATTGTTCTCAAAATGAAAAAGAAAGAAAGTTTAAATAGTGTTACAAAGAGAAACCCTAAAGGCAAAAAGACAACAATTCCCCTAAAGGTTAAATTACAAAAATACCAAAGTCTTCAAAGGCCTGTGAAGCTTCATTCAAAACTGATTTGGGCCAAGTGAAGTGGCTTTGGGCCCTCTCTATTGAAGCCCACATGCGTCACTATTTGTTTGTTGCAATCGGCCAGAAAACTCTGAACTAATCCCGCAATTGCTTCTCTGAGTCTTTTGGTCCTCTGCCTCGTAATTGGCCCTTCTAGTACTTGTAATGGGTCTTTTGCTCTATTGTCGGCCTGGATCATGTCACATGCAGTCTTTCAACATGGTGATTGGGTTTGGATACACATGCGTAAAGAGAGATTTACAGAACATCGTAAATCAAAGCTATAATCGAGAGGATATGGAACTTTTCAAGTATTGGAAAGGATCAATGACAATGCATATAAGCTGGATTTGCAAGGTAAGTACAACGTATCTGCTACTTTTAATGTTTCTGACTTAACACATTTTGATGCAGGTTCAGATTCAAGGTCGAATCCTTTTCAACTAGGAGGGAATGACATAAGTCCAACCACATCAGAGACATTACAGGATGCAGCTAACAACTTGGAGGAACCCATGCAGTTGCCAACAGGTCCAATCACACGCCAAAGAGCAAAGAAGATCGGAGAGGCCTTTGCGGGACTAGCTCAAAGCTATGTGACCAGTTGCAGCAACCAAGTCAAGTGCACACCAGAGACACATATGGGCATAACCAGAGAGGTCCCAAGCTATTGCATTTGACCCAGATCAACTCAGACTGAAGCATAGCAGAGCAGCTTTTGCACCAGCACCATTTTGACCCGATTTGACCTATTTTGGGACTATGTTGAATTCGGCCAAATGGGGGCATTTTTTTCATTTGTGCTCGACATGTTGACTTTATTTATGATGTAATTAAGCTAGTTGACCAGGTCATTAGGGTTAATTATGCTTAGAACATTGCTTATTGAGTAATCACGTCAATTTACTATTTGATGTAAGCACCTCAAATTAGCTTAAGTTAGATTAGTTTCTAATAATTGTTTTAAGCTACTTTAGGTGGGAAAAGACTTTTGGGGACGTGCTTGAGTGAAAGCTTTGGGTAATTTTTAGGTCTTTTGGTAATTTCACTTTATGGATATTTTTGTCCATTCACACATTTAGGGTTTCTCCTTGTAACCTATTTAAACTTTGTTTTCTTCTTCTTTAGGATAACATACACGACATTTTGAGAAACTTTCAAGCTTTTAAGCTTTGGCTATGGCTAAATTTCTTGTGAGGGAGGGATTCCCCTTTTCAAGTTCAAATTGACTTATCTAAGCTAGGCAACTTAGTGGCGTCTCCATTGCTAGCAAAATACAATCTAATTTCATGCTTGTGGTTATCATGGACGTGATTTTCATGGTGGTTAGGGGATGATCTTGGTTGGGTTTTGTTCCTACAAAATCAGTATTCAAAGTTCTTGGGGTTTTGAGAAAGATGTTTGGGGGTTTGCTTGGTTTTGAACCCAAGTGAGTTCTTGTCAAGTAAAGAATGACCTAAATACGTGAGTAATAGTCTTAGACACGATAATGATGAATAATAATAAACTTTTCTATTTAGAACTTTTCTATGCACCTCAAATCAAGCATATGAGTTTTAATATGTTGGAATTATTTTAGACATAAAATAAAGTTGATTAATATTTAATTATGATATTGCATTTTATTTTATTCAAACAAATTTACTATTCACGTTTTTCTGCAGACGTGTGAATTTTAAATGCAATTTCACAATTCCAATCTTAACCAAATCATGCAAAACTTGTACCTAAAATTACTTTCAGGGTGTTAGCTTTCCAACGAACTTTTAAACACCCAATTTCAAGTTCAAATGAGTGAGAACTAATCAAAACAAAAAAAGACGCGCTGATACCACTGTTGGGAAGCGGCCGCGAGTGCGCAGTGGAAAATCAAAATTATTAAAATATGATGTTGTTTTCCCTTTGCCCAAGACCCATTTGTTTTGATTATTCTACAAGCCTAGGCTTGTTACTGTATATTCTAAGCATAAAACTCATAAAACATGCAAAGAACATAAACATAAACATGCTAACTATCATAAGAACTCTAATTAAAATAAAAAAAGACTTACTTGAACCGTAGACTCCTCCAGTCCTCCCTCCAATCTACAAGGTTTTCTCGAACTTAGCAAGCTCTTCCATGTTCCAAAGAGCCACCCAAGTGTGTGGCCTCCAAAGATGCACACACCAAAGCCAAAACTCAACGGCAAGACTACACCTTGAGTGCACGGGTATTTCGCCCTTGGTGCTAGCCTAGGCAAATACCTCAAAACTTTTAACTCAAGGTTCCTCTAGTCAATTAGACTTAAGGATCCTCAAAATCAGTGGCTTACTCTTAAACTTTAGAGTTGCTCACTTATATAAACCCAATATATGAAAGGTTTTGGTGTAGCAAATTTGTGAAGAACTCTTTGGGTTTATATAGTGCTCCAAAGACAACAAAATTAATTAAGAATCCGATGTGGGATAAAAGCTAATTTAATCTTAGCCATTGGATCTTAATTTAGTGGTTTAATGAGATTATAAAACCCTAATAAGTGTTGCAGTTGATCGGGCCATATCTAATAATGAAAGAGATAGATCTGTGCCTGGCATCATTGATCGGGCCATATCTAATAATGTCAGATTTCTCCTTTCGGAGACCCCATTATGCTGTGGAGTTCCCGGAGGAGTCCATTGGGAAACAATGCCATTTTCTCTCAAGTAATCTTGAAATTCGTTGCTTAAGTATTCACCACCTCGGTCAGACCTTAGTGACTTAATACTTTTATTAAGCTGGTTTTCTACTTCAGCCTTGAAGTCTTTGAATTTCTCAAAGGCTTCAAATTTGTACCGCATAAGGTACACATACCCATATCGCGAATGATCATCGATAAAGGTAATGAAGTAGGAGAATCCACCTCTAGCGGTGACTGACATTGGTCTGCATACATAAGAGTGTATGAGTTCTAATGTCTCCGCTGCACGCTGTCATTTACCTTTGAAGGGTAATTTGGTCATTTTACCAAGTAAACAAGACTCACAAGTTCCATAAGGTTTATATTGAAGGGTTTGAAATACCCATCCTTATGTAGCTTAGTTAATCTTGTTTCATTGATATAACCTAAGCGACTGTGCCATAAAAGTGATCCATTGAGATTATTCGAGTTAACGTTGTATATATTAGAGGTTCAACATTCTTTGTTAGTTTGTAAGACATAGATACCATTATTCAAAATATCATCTCTATATTTTATTTCATTGAAATAAATAGAAATTCATTACAACTTATTAGGCATGAAAAACCTTTATTACATAAAGAAGAAATTGAAATGATGTTCTTTACTAGAGAAGGTACATAAACACAATTTTCTAAGTCTAAAACTAAACCATTCGGCAAAACTAATGAATAAGTCCCCAAGCAAAATGCAGCCATTTTTGCTCCATTACCCATGCATAAGTCAACCTTCCCATGACGGAGTCTCTTACTATTTCTCAGGCCCTGCACATTGTTACACAAGTGAGTCCCACAACCGGTGTCAAGCACCCAAGTAGAAGGTTCAGAATTTTGAGAATATAGTTCAATTGTATACAATATACCTGAAGCATTACCCATGCGTAAGTCAACCTCCCCATGACGGAGTCTCCTACTGTTTCTCAGGCCCTACACATTGTTGCACAAGTGAGTCCCACAACCGGTGTCAAGCACCCAAGTAGAAGGTTCAGAGTTTTGAGAATATAGTTCAATCATATACAACATACCTGAAGCATTGGGCTTCTTGGCCTCTTGGGCTTCCCTAGCTTCATTGGCTTTCAAGGATCTACAGTCTTTCTTCCAATGAGCCTTCTTTCCACAAAAGAAACATTTCCTCTTTCCCTTTTTCTTCTCCACCTTACCATTGGGCTTTAGGTGATCTGGAGCCTTGGCCTTGCCCTTATTTTTCTTTGGGCCTCGTGGCTTCAGGTCCGTACCCGTAAGCATGACGGAGGTTTTAAGCTCCGATTTCAAGTCCTTCTCTGCTTGCTTTATCAGATTGTGCAATTCTGCTAAAGTAGTTTCTTCATCAGACAGATGAAACTGCATAATAAAGTTAGAGAATTCTTTTGGTAAGGATTGAAGAATTAGATCCTGACATATCTCATGATCCATGATGAACCCGAGGTTGGCCAATTTTTCAATGTGGCCAATCATCTTAAGCACATGTCCACTAACAGATTCTTCCTTATACCTTGTTTGGAATAAGGCACATGACACTTGGAATCTCACGGTATGAACGGAAATTGCATACAACTCCTTCAAGTGAAAGATGATGGTTTGAGCATCCATATATTCGTGAGCTTTCTGAAGTTCGTCCGACATAGAGCCAAGCATTATGCAAACTGCTTGCTCATCATCATCGATATGTTTCTTCCAAGCATCAAATGTATCTTGGTCAGCATCTTCTGCGATTTCAAATGAAATGGTCTTTCAAGAACATAGAAAATCTTTTCTTGTCGTAAGACAATTTTAAGATTTCTAAACCAGTCATTATAGTTGTCCCCTTTGAGCTTATGCTCATCAAGGATGGAATGAAGTGATACTCTGTTTTCCATTTGAATGTTTGTGAAATATTTTAACCCACCTGTCAAGAGAGAATGTTAAAATTAGGAATATGTTTTCATTAATGTTTCATAATAACATGGGCGTTTAATATTATGAATTTGCTCCCACTCTATTATTTTAAAATTTTAAGCAAATCGCATTAACCCCAATATGATGGATTTCTTATGGGCAAGGATCCCATTATCATCATTTCATAACTCCGACTAGGACCGGTCGTTATAAAATACGATAATTAGGTAGGTTCCCAACCAATTTATGATATAAATCACAATTCCTTGATCATTGGTTGGGCATTCAAACATGCCATAGCTTATGCTAGTCCTTGTGGACACCCAATCTTTGCCACTAAGTTATAACACCACGCCTAAGGGTTGCTACGTCTTATGACTCAGAAAAATCAAACCATTGTCAATAGTACGATTTAGGTATAAATTGGTATTGGTCAGTCTGGTAAAGCCTAGTCCTGCCAATATGGTTTAAGCCCTTTGGGTCTATACTTTACAATGGGAGGCAAATTTTAGACTTAAATTATTATTGAGGATTTTAGCAAGTTTAAGTGAATAACTGTCAAATGGATTTCTCCATTGAAAATTCCCCAGAGGGAGGGTGGAGCGAACTCTCTTAAATACCCTTACCTCTTAGGCTCTTATCGCATTGGTGACAGGAATAAACAATAGATCCTCCAAATTAGTCCAACACTTTAAATATGCTTTCAGTAAGCTTTGAGTAAATTATTATCTAGATGTCTTCACAGCTTTTCCTTTTGCCTATAAAAAGGTAGGGAGTGAAAGAAGACACCAAATCATTATCTAACTATAGCAATACCTTTTGTTAAATTAACTTTAGTTTGGAAAGTTTTTATTAACGCCTTGGTCCCACCCCACTTGTATCTTTTATAATGTCTTTTATTATAAACAAGTGATTTATATTTATTAGCCTTAAAGGTAATAAATCTCTAAGTTCATCACGGAATAATTACTTAGCTAAGGGATAAGCAATACACTCTATTTCTTAGAAAGTCTCTAGATGCTTGCACCCTAAAATAATCATGCCAATTCTAATCATACATAGAATCATCAAGCATATGAGTTTTAATATGTTGGAATTATTTTAGGCATTAAATAAATTTGATTAATATTTAATTATGATATTGTATTTTATTTTATTCAAACAAATTTACTATTCACGTTTTTCTGCAGACGTGTGAATTTTAAATGCAATTTCACAATTCCAATCTTAACCAAATCATGCAAAACTTGTGCCTAAAATTACTTTCAGGGTGTTAGCTTTCCAACGAGCTTTTAAACACCCAATTTCAAGTTCAAATGAGTGAGAACTAATCAAAACAAAAAAGGCGCGCTGATACCACTGTTCTGAAGCGGCCGCGAGTGCGCAGCGGAAAATCAAAATTATTAAAATTATGATGCCGTTTTCCCTTTGCCCAAGACCCATTTGTTTTGATCATTCTACAAGCCTAGGCATGTTACTATATATTCTAAGCATAAAACTCATAAAACATGCAAAGAACATAAACATAAACATGCTAACTATCATAAGAACTCTAATTAAAATAAAAAAAGACTTACTTGAACCGTAGACTCCTCCAGTCCTCCCTCCAATCTACAAGCTTTTCTCGAACTCAGCAAGCTCTTCCATGTTCCAAAGAACCACCCAAGTGTGTGGCCTCCAAAGATGCACACACGAAAGCCAAAACTCAACGGCAAGACTATGCCTTGAGTGCACGGGTATTTTGCCCTTAGTGCTAGCCTAGGAAAATACCTCAAAACATTTAACTCGAGGTTCCTCTAGTCAATTAGACTTAAGGATCCTCAAAATCAGTGGCTTACTCTTAAACTTTAAAGTTGCTCACTTATATAACCCAAGATATGAAAGGTTTTGGTTGTAGCAAATTTGTGAAGAACTCTTTGGGTTTATATAGTGCTCCAAAGACAATAAAATTAATTAAGAATCTGATGTGGATAAAAGCTAATTTAATCTTAGCCATTGGATCTTATTTAGTGGTTTAATGAGATTATAAAACCCTAATAAGAGTTTTGGGCCGAATTGGAATTCAAAACAAATAATTTTTTTCTTACTATCCATGTACTATTCACATGAATAGTAATTTTTTTATTCCAATTCCCAAAGTACCCCTATCGTCATTCACCAATCCCTAAGCCACTATGGAACCTAATAAATGATCTATTCAATAATTAACACTTTGAACCATTTATGAACAATTCATACAGCAATCATATATGCTGTTATATTTGTACTGTGCACTGTTAACCATTGATTTCGACTTCGTTGTGCGTGACCTTTTGGGTTCCCCTCAAGTTGGACATGAAATGAATCATGATAATTTAATCGAACATAAATTATCCTCTGATGAGATGGTCGTTCGATTTCAATGACCAAGGTTGACATCTAGCAACATGCAAGGACCCCAAATGAGAAGGAAATATATATAACCCATTCTGTATGCGATTTACATATGATACGGTCCCTCGCCTCACTGTATCCCCACCTATTGACCTAGGGTACGGACATTGTCTACCCATATGGTTAAAGGTATGATGTTGATATTGTCATGAATCGTGCTAACCCAAGAATCTCACATGATTCTTCCGCTGTGGCCACTGTCTCAAGCACTGATCACACATATCAACCCGCGAACTGAAATACTACTCTTAAAAGAAAATATTATCCTAGAGAGTGGCGATTCTCTGTTGTATCTTTACAAACTTCATGTGTTTCAACAAATGACCCAATCATACCCTTATAACCGGATCTTTTGAACTGGGGAAGGAAAATGTCAAAATTATTTGATCCACACATAAGATTGTAAAGACCTCAAGTCTAAGGACTAGTCATAAATCGATACATGAAAGTTCTCACAGACACATGGGATAAACACTCCCCATATGAAAACTTTCGGCGGTCAGTTTGATGGACACGAGCAACTCATGCATCCATGTGATACACCAAGCGAAAAGATCTCCGCTAGTAGACTATGAGATCGGTTACCTCACTTAAGGGCGGATAATATCATCATGCTAGTCTCTCCGCTTTGTGAACGCCCAGATTATTGATAAAACTATGACTAGGAACATTTAAGAGTAATGATTCTCATAAGGCGTGGAAGCCATCGTCTTATTACTCCAAGGGCTTTATTACAGTGTTGATGATTTTATAAGTTATGTAAGACACGTATAATAAAGATTTCCATTTTATTAATTAATGAAAATATTACAAAATATATGTACATATAGCCCATCCACAAGTTGGGTATATGGCATATCCCTAACAGAATGTTTGCTGGCAGGCCCTGAAATTAGGCTAACGTCACGACGCCCAACACCCAGCATCGCGACGCGTAATAATCAGTGACTCCATCTCGAATCTGATTTCAGGAGTGTCACGACACTCCACAACCTACGTCACGACGCATAATAAGCATATGCTCTCTGCCTCGGGTCTGATCAATATGAGTCGCGACGCGTAGCATAGGGCATCGCGACATAAAATAGAACATACTCTATGCCTAGCTCGGCTTGCATGGGCGTTGCGAAGTGATATATAAAAGTTTCATAACATTTCAGTTTCTTTCTATGATGTTAAGGATCACCCTAAGAATTCATATTGAGGCACATACATACAACATGACAAGTCTCAAGCATAATACATCATGTGTTGTTGATGGATTAGTGGAATTGAAAAGTTTAGTCTAATTTCAAAACATGTTTCACACCTTATATTCTAATTAAGTTTCTTGATTATAGATCATCGCATGAACTGTAATATTCTTCGATGAAGTGAAGTAATATCAGCCAGATCCTAAAATTTGTGAGTGGACCCATTTTCTCAAACTGTATTTTCATATGTGTTGAATCAAAACTTATTTTTCGCATTTAGGGCGTTAGCCAAGCTTATTTCAAATGTTTTATAAATGAGAATGATTTAAGAAATGTTTTAGAAATTTGTGACTTTTAAAGCGTGGTTTTCATGATTTTTAGAGGCATGGGGGAAAACCCACCTCAGATGTAACTTGACTCAGATATAGAATTGACGGTTACTGGAATTGACAGATATGACATGTGCACATGTAGAGTAGAACTAGGGGACTGTGATACGTAAAGCCCCTAGATCTTAGATGACATGATCCAGGCCGACAAAGCAAAGACCCATTACAAGTACCAGAAGGGCCAATTACGAGGCAGAGGACCAAAAGACTCAAAGAAGCAATGGCCGGATTAGTTCAGAGTTTTATGGCCGATTGCAACAAACAAATAGAGACGCATGTGGGCTTCAATAGAGAGGGCCCAAAGCCACTTCACTTGGCCCAAATCAGCTTTGAAGACTTGAAGACTTTGGTATTTTGTTTTAATTTAGCCTTTAGGGGCATTGTTGTCTTTATGCCTTTAGGGTTTCTCTTTGTAACACTATTTAAGCTTTCTTTCTTTTTCATTTGGAAGACAATCAACGAAATTTATAAAAAAAAGACTCAAAAGCTTAAAGCTTTGGCTATGGCCGAATTCTTGTAAGGGAGGGATTCCCCTTTTCAAGTTTGAATCGACTTATCTAAGTTTTGGAAAACTTAGTGGCGTCTCCATTGCTAGCAAAACACTACAAGGATTCATCTTAAAGGTTCTCAAGGGCAAGTTCTTTGTGGGTCTTCTTTGTTTCTACAAAATCAAATTCGCGGTTCTTGGGGTTCTATCTGTTGCTTGGGGTTTCCTTGGATTTCGAATCCAAGTGGGTTTCTTGTCATTTGGTATCTAGAGCTCAGGGTTCCAAGGTCTTATTTTTTCCTATCTTTTCTTTTGTTTGATTCTGTTTTTATTTTCGTTTTGTTATTTTCGTTTCAGTTCTTGTTGGATCTTGTTTCTGTTTTCGTTTTGTTTATTTCTGGATCTGATTTTGTTGTGTTTTGCATATCAGTTCATCTTCTCATTTTCCAGTTCTGGGTTTTTGTTCTGTTCTTCATATCAGTTCGTCATATACTTTATGAAATTTTGCATATGTTGAAGAAATAAGCATGTTTTTTGGCGGCTGTGTGTTGTTTCTAAAACCCTAGTGAAGTTTGAAATCTGACTCTGAATTCAGACCCTAAAACTTAGCCTTTGAATTCAGACCCTGAAATCAGACTCTAAAAACTTAGCCTTTGAAATCAGACTCTGAAATCTGACCCTGAAAATTAGTCTCTGAAATCAGTCCTGAAGATTAGCCTCTGAAAATCAGACTCTGAAATCAGACCCTGAAAAATAACCTCTGAAATCAGACCCTGACCAGTAGCCTCTGAAATCAGACCCTGAAAAGTAACCTTTGAAATCAGACCCTGACCAGTAGCCTCTGAGATCAGACCCTGAAAAGTAACCTATGAAATCAGACACTGACCAATAGCCTCTGAAATCAGATCCTGACCAAAAGCCTATGAATTCAGACCCTGAAAATCAGCCTCTGAAATCAGAACCTAAATCAGCCTCTGAAATCAGAACCTTAATCAGCTACTGAAATCAGAACCTTCAGCTTCTAAAGTTAACAAAAAAAAAGGGACTTGAGTGATAGTGATCACTTGAGCAAAAAAAAAAAAGTGAAATTTTTTGGTTGAATTTAGTTTGTTCCATATTATCATTTAGGTTCCTGTGGAGGGTATCCCATCAAAATTTCTATAGCGGTGCCAAATTTCTCCCGAAATTGCATACGACCGTGAATTTGCATGCTTTTTTTTCCATTGTGCTAATTGTTCACTTCTTTATTCCAAATACTCTAGTTTAAGTATTATTGATTGAATCTTCGTCATTGTTATTCATGTTCACATTTTGTTTCCACCTGTCCCATATATATTATTAGACCTTTGTGTTTCATGCTGGCTTGAGGACTACATTTGGTTTGTATTCTTGGATTGAGTGTGATTCACATTTGAATTAAGGACGAACTCAAGAGTGGTAAAAGGCAGTGATTGTGAGCACAGTATCAGGTAAAAGCCAATAGAGTGAAAACACGAGTGAAGTGATATCATTCGAGTGTAAACACGTGAGATTGTGAGGATTTACATATTTGCTTTACTTTCTTGTTATTTCTAATCTGTTTGTTTAGTGTTGAGATGACAGGTCTAACCACTGATGAAAAGCTTGAGGCTTTGGATAGGAAATTTACAGATATGATGGAGACATGAATATGCTTGATGGAGAGATGTAGTTTAGAGATTGCAAGAGTAGAGAGTATATAAACTGGTAGCGGTCCCAGAGCACCACCACCCCATCATATACCACCACCTCATAATGTTCCACCTGGACTTGTACAACCACAGTATGTACCACCAGATGAAGAGGAAGCTGAAAATGAGTTTGATGATTCTGATGGTCTTGATGATGTGGAAGAGAGATTTCAGCCTGGGCATGATAGGAGGCCTAATAGGAGGTTCGGTAGGAGGAATGATATGAGGGATAGACGGTTTGATGATAGAGGTGCATTTGATGCCAGAAGAGGGGATTAAGATATGAGGGAATATGGTAGACGATGAGATATAGATGGTGATCTAGGTAGCATCAAGATCAAGATACCAACATTCCACGGTAAGAATGATCCTGAAGCTTATTTAGAATGGGAAAAGAAAATAGAATTGATTTTCAGCTGTCATCACTACTCAGACGAGAAGAAGATCAATCTGGCACTAATTGAGTTTACCGATTATGTTATGATTTGGTGGGATCCACTTGTCTCTACTTGGAGGAGAAATTATGAGAGACCGGCTCAGACATGGGCAGAACTTAGAGGTCTAATGAGAAAGAGATTTATACCCAGCCATTACTATAGGGAATTGTATCAGAAACTACAACATCTGTATCAGGGGACAAAAAGTGTTGAAGACTATTACACAGAGATGGAAGTTGCCATGATCAGGGCAAATGTAGTTGAGGATGCAGAAGCTACTATAGCACGGTTTCTAGGGGGATTGAATAGAGAGATTGCAAACATGGTGGAGTTGCTTCACTATGTTGATTTGGAGGATATGCTTCACATGACTATCAAGTTAGAAAGGCAACTCAAGAAAAAGGTCAACATCCAGATTTGGTACTCAGGCTACTTCTGCATGGAAGGGAAAATGGGTTCCGAATGAGAAGTGAGATGAAGGCTTTGACAAGCCTAGAGGCGAGTTCAGTGGAGGCTTTAATAAGCCTAGGGCCAAACTTAGTGCCAAGGGTAAAGAGGCTGCAGAACCGAGCAAAACTAGACCAAAACCTGAGGGTGCAGCTGCTAGAACTAAGGATGTCAAGTGTTTCAAGTGTTTGGGCATGGGACACTATGCTTCACAATGTCCCAATAGGCGTACCTTAGTGATTGATAAAAATAGTGGAGAGGTGTACTCTACCGGTAGTGAGGTTGAGGAGGAGATGCCAGAGTTAGAGGATGCTAATGACCATGAGGGAGCTGCATACCCGCTGAATAACTTATCCTTAGTTGTCAAGCTTTCTTTGAGTACTCATGTTGTAGAGGATGAGAGTGTGCAGTAGAGGGAGAACATATTCCATACTAGGTGCCGTGTGAATGGCAAGGGATGTAGTATGATCATAGATGGGGGCAGTTGTACTAATGTTGCTAGCATAGCTTTGATTGAGCGATTGGGGTTGAGTTGTTTGAGACACCCGAAGCCTTACAAGTTGCAGTGGTTAAATGATTGTGGGGAAATAAGTGTGACAAAGCAGGTATTGTTAAGCTTTACCATTTGGCCATACACAGATGATGTCCTATGTGATGTGTGATACCGATGCATGCAGGACATATTCTGTTGGGCAGACCGTGGCAGTTTGATAAGAAGGTTATTCATGATGGATTCAAGAACAAGTACTCTTTTCAGCATAAGGGAAAACCCTTTACATTATACCCACTTACACCTGCACAAGTCCATGAATATCAGGTTAAGTTGCAACTTGAACGTGACAAAGAGAGAGGGAAGGGAAAACCACCTTGGGTGAGACTAGTGAGAGTGTTGTATCTGCTGAGAAAAATAAGGCCAAGGCTGTGGGAGTTCCAAAGGGGAGTGTGAGTGAACGTGAGGGGGAAACAAAAGGGATAGTTAAAAAGAGTTTCTACATGGGTGAGGATGAAGCGAGGAAAGCGTTCAAGGCTAGCAAGCTCATGCTATTGTTAGTCTATAAGGAGCCTCATATTATTTTACTAACTCTGACCATTTGCTTCCTGTGTCTATTTCATCTCTTTTGTTACAGTGACGTACTGACAGAGGACATACCTAGTGGGCTTCCACCCATTAGAGGTATTGAGCACCAGATAGACTTCATACCTGGAGCAGTCATTCCTAACAGACTCACTTATAGGAGCAATCCCGAGGAGACAAAGGAGCTACTAAAGGCAAGTACGGGAGTGTTAGACATTATGTCCCATAGCGTCACTGTTTGTAAATGATATTGTATTATTGTACAAAATGAACTATGTGATAATGAAATTGCCTTTTGCCGTTTTGTAATATTATTTACTTTGATATATAAATGGCGAAAGTCCATATGATTAATACCGATTTGAGATGATATGAGACAGTATCAATCCATAAAGTTTTAATCATTAAATATCCCTAGTCGGAGTATTATCGAGATCGGACATCGATAATGCGGAATAGACTAGTATTGCGCTTGTGCACGTTGTGAGGGCACAACGGCATAGTTCTCATATATTTAAGTATTGGATACTTATGCAAGTGCGATAGGAGGTTGGTTTTTACCGATGGTACGGAAAACAGCTTCGCTCTGGATAGACCCCGCGGAATCCCATTGGTAGTATGTCTGCGTGTCTATGGGAGGTCGCATCAGGGTAGGTGTATATGGTCTTAACCTGAGACTTACATCGCTAGTACTTGTGACAATCGGTAAACTTTGGTTTTGGTGGTTGGGGACCTTAACCGGTTCTGTGTACACCTCTTCTGGGTTTATCGAGAATCGTAGTGTACTGGATGTGATGTCGAGATGGAAGTATCACTTCAGACATATGGAGGTGATGATCACGCAGGACACATAACTAGTACTCTATAAAAGGTTGCAACCGTCGGGACAATATGACCAGGTCAGGATTGTCCGATTTAAAGAGACTAGTTGCTTGATGTCCGATATATGTTTCGTACGGGGCAGACACATCTCCAGCCCCAGGCCTAACATGTGATCATCCGATACTGGATCGATGTACGCAATACTACGGTATACTACGCTTGATATAGATCTTATATTCCTATAAGAATATTTCTGGAGAATTGGGTAGGCATGGCGCTTTGCTAGAAGCCAACCTTGTCTTGTGAATCGGTAAGAACGTAGTACGAGGTACGTACGTGTTCGGATTATCCGACGACCGTATTTACTGCCAACATATCCGGAGATCTCTTGGGTCGCTTCCTGAAGATTCACCTATGATATTTGATTCGGACTTAATTAATCTTGGATTAATTGCGGAGAAACTTTATCTTGGATAAAGTGCCTTATTTAGAGAGAGAACGATTAATTTGGAATTAATCGATAAAATTATTATATTCGATATAATAATCGAAATTCGATTTCGACGCGAAATTAAAATTAGATTTTAATTCGGGCATACGAGTTAATTTAGAATTAATTCGTTAGCGCGACGTAAATAATAATTTCGCCAGGCGCAATTATTTATTTAAATTCGGTTTAATTAACGTCGCGATGTAAGTTCGGTATTTCGGAAATATCGAACCCGAACGCGTGAGTGCACGTGGGCCCACTTTCATTTGGAAACGTGTGGGGCCCACATGACACATGTCATTATATGCATTATTTAATTGTTAATGCATTGCATGGTGATAGTGTACAATACACTCAATGGTTTTGCATGGAGTTTGAGTGTTTGACACTCTAAGCCATTGCATGATTTGTGTCATAAGTTTATTATTAATTTAATAAATATTATGGCATAAATATAAATTGATTTTTGGTAACAAAAAATGAATTACACAACTCTCTTCTCTCTCTCACATTGCCGAAACCTGAAACAGTTTTGGGCTCTCCATTTCTTCATTTTTTTGTTGCAAAAACTTGAAGAAATTGTGTTTGTTTGGAACATAAATTCCACACAAGGCTAGCACCTTCAAGGGATCATAAAGAGGTGATAGGGAAACCATCAAAGAGCTTGGAATACACAAAGCTTGGAGCTTCAACTCTTCTTCTCCTTGGCCGAAACTTGAAGCTTGGAGATTCAAAGATTTTCTTCATCACTTCTCATCAAAAGCATTGTAAGTATGATTCCGCCATACTTCATCTTTTAATATATATTCATTGTTGTATTTCATATGCTTAATCTTTCCTTGGGACATATAATAGAAACCAACAATGGTATCATGGAGCCATGGTTAAGCATGAAATACTTTAGGTTAATATTTGGGTAAAATTGATTGAAGCATGTTCTTGTGAAATTTGATGAATGAGTATGCTTACATGTATATAGAATGATGTTATATGGAATCAATTTTGAGAAAAATGCATTGGATGATTTTTCCCCAAAAATGTAACCTTGGCTGAATGGGTATGAACATTGGATGTGTTGGAATTTTTTGTGTACAAGATCATTGGATGACTTAAAACGTATACGGGACGTAGATTAGTGATTCAATCGGATTGAAAAACAAATCGACACAAAAATTCTCCCTTGGCCGAACACATAGACATGAAAATGGACTTGATTTTTGTTCAAATTAATGTTGGACATTGTTTTGAACAATAGATGATTAATAAATTAAATGGGTATTTTTGAAATATTTGGTTTAATATATTAATCTTGGTTTTACACTTTAATTAATTGGACTTTAATGTTTGGAATATTAAAATTTAATTAATGGGCTTAATTGGTGAATTGGGCTTTTAATATTGTATTTGGGCATAATGGGCTTGGTTGGACCAAGTAGATTTGGGCCAAAAGGATTGGATCCAATTTGGCCTAAATCACTCCATTAAGTCCAAATATAATATAATGGGCTTTAAAAATTAATTGGGCCTTATGGGCTTAAAATTGGTTTTATGGCATTTAAGGGTGATTCCTTATTTGGGCTTGGTAATTGGGTTTGACCCACATTGACCAAAGCCCAAGCCTTAATAAATCAATTGAAAGCCCATTTGACTTGAATTAATTTAACATTGGATGTTAGTTGGGCTTTGAGACCCAATAGAATTAGATTTAGAATCTAAGTCTTTAAAGCACATTAAAAGTGTAAACATTTAATTTGGAATTAAATAATTGAATTAGTATTGAATACGAATTAAATTAGATTTAATAAGTAGTTCGATATAATTCGCGAATTCGTACCTTATGTACTTATTCTCAATCGAGTTGGACTCGCGCAAAATCAAACCGTTGTTTGAACATTGGATGATCACTTAAACAAAGACTAATTAATTGGATTAGATTGGTTGTAGAAGCATGTCTTGTTTGAATATATATGTATGTGATGAATGAATAGTGTATATCGGATGGATATTAGAAGGGAAAGGGTAATTTTAGAAATTATTGTAAATTTGGAATTTATAAATTGGACCTGCGTGTCCAGCCTTATCTCTTTATCTCTTTGTATTCTCTTCTCACCTAATTCCCCTCAATGTAAATGAGGTTTCTCTTATTGTATTATGTAATTGGGTAGTAGTAGAATAGTGCTAGCGGGGAGAGGAAAAGGGAGTGATTTGTTCTAGGAACAAGTTGTTTATATATCCATCCGCATATCACTATTAATTTACTTTACGCGCTTTATGATGTTTTAGAAGCATGCTTAAGGGTGTATGATGATGAGACCTAACAAAGATAAATAAATTGGTTGCCAATTACGCGAAAATCCCTCAATTTATATTAAGCAAATATCCTTCCATTGAATGATTCTTGTTCAAGATCCGAAGTTGGCATTGGTTTGTTTTTGACCAAAGTCAAGACCTTTGTCAATCAAGGATATACTTGAATCATGAGAGTTTTGTTGCATATCGGTGTCTTGTCCAAATCGTGATTTTTATTGGCCAAAGTCAAGATCACTTTTTGTCCAATGACATTGATTACGAAACTTTCCTCGTCAATGGGTCCCGCTTAACTGGAATCATTAGGTTTGTTTTTGGCCAAAGCCAAGGCCTAGATGATTCGGAGGATAGGGTTAGGAAAATGTAATGGATACATTGACATTATACATATGTTTCGGACTTGGATGTCCACCTAACCGGATCTAGGAATTGGATGAGATCCAATTGATCATAGAGATCTACCTAAGTTAAATAGCATACAGCTTTTATTGGCCAAAGTCAAGGTTGTGTGTTATTTAACGGGATCCTAGCCCACTAGGAAATTCGATTTCCCGAGTTCTCTACAGAGGGTTAGAGACTTGAAAAAAATAGTGGGAGGCTATTATTGAATTTGCAATTTCGTTCAGATACTTAGCCTTACGCGTCTTTCAAAATTATTTCGTCAATATTTTAAATAATTAGTTGGACTAATATATTGTTATTTTACTTGTAACAGTTTGACTGTACCCATAACATCGTTGACTTTATAGTTGGACTATAGTTGTCAAGATGACTGGCAAAGGTAATATCCGCGACATAATCATGGGCGATAATGTCTTCAAAGGGACAAACTTTGCCGACTGGGAAATGAACCTCAAGATAGTGCTTGGGGCTGAGAGGGTGCTGTATACTATTCAGAGACCTCTCCCGCCTAAACCCACTGAGCCACTGGAGCTAGAGTTATGGAAGACTCATAGTGATGATTGTGACCAAGCTCAGTCAGTTATGCTAGCTGCAATGACCCAGCATTTCAGACGCCAGAACAAGGACTTGGATCCCTATAACATGATGGCAAGATTGCGTGATCTCCACCGCACCAACAAGCGGATGGAGAGGTACGAGCTAGTAAGGAAACTCTTCCGCTCCCGGATGACAGACGGCGCATCAGTTGAGGCCCACGGGACTCAAATGATCGCTGACATAGATGAGTTAGCCAAGATGGGCATTGTCTTGGAGGCAGAGCTGACGATTGATATGCTATTACAATCGCTACCCGATACTTGGAAACAAATCATCATCAACTATAAGTTGATGGATACTGACGACACTCTTGGAGAGTTGTTGTCCGTGCTGAAGGAGTCCGAAAAGGAACTCCTAAAGGGGAGCAAGCGCGAGGCGCATTATGCATCGACCTCTCATGCGCCAAGGGCTGGGCCCAAGGCAATTGGAGGTGCGAGGAAGAAGAAGTTCAAGAACAAGGGGAAAGGCAAGTTGACAGTGGCTTCTAGGAAGCCAAAGGACAAATCTCGCGACATCTGCCTCAACTGCGGCAAGAGGGGTCACTGGAAACGTGACTGCCGAATGGGCATAGGGCAGAGGGAGGATATCAAGGCTGGCAAGGCTATCGCCTCTGGTATGTTTGTTATTGAGATAAATATGAATACTTCTAGTTTCAAAAATTGGATTTTTGATTCTGGTTGTGGTGCTCATATTTGTACTGATGTGCAGGATCTGCAGGATAGCAGGGTGCTGGCGTCAGGGGAGATGGATCTACGGGTCGGAAACGGAACACCTGTTGCTGTTTTGGCCGTAGGGACTTTTGTTTTAGAACTGCCCTCAGGGCATGTACTTAAACTTTTGAACTGTTATTTTGTACCTAGTTTAACTAGGAATATATATCTGTATCCTTGTTAACCCAGCAGGGTTACACTTTTGTATTTAGAAACACGGGTGTTATTTATATAAAAGTGATACAGAAATTTGCACAGCTGTTGCAAATAACGGTCTTTATATTTTGAATATAAATGAATCTCCTAAAATGACAAACAAAAGGCTCAAAAGGAGTAATCTAAAAGATGAAGCTTATATGTGGCATTGTCGTCTAGGACACATCAACAAGACTCGCATATCCACACTTTCAAGAGTGGGTACTTGGACGAATTTGATCCCAATTCATATGACGTCTGCGAATCTTGTCTTTTAGGCAAAATGCCTAAATCACCTTTTAGCGGTAAAGGTGAACGTGCCACAGAACTGTTGGCTCTCGTTCATACTGACGTATGCGGGCCCATGTCTAGCCAGGCTAGAGGTGGATTTCACTACTTCGTAACCTTTACAGATGATGCATCTCGTTACGGTTATGTGTATCTTATGAGACACAAGTCGGAAACTTTTGAGAAATTCAAAGAGTTTCGACACGAAGTGGAGAAACAAACAGGGAAGAGTATTAAGACATTACGGTCAGACCGTGGTGGCGAATACTTAAGTTATGAGTTTCAAGATTACTTGAAAGAATATGGTATTCTTTCACAGTGGACTCCTCCTGGAACACCGCAATTAAACGGTGTGTCCGAACGGAGAAACCGCACCTTGTTGGACATGGTAAGGTCAATGATGAGTCGCACTGAGCTACCAATATCCTTCTGGGGATACGCATTAAACAGTGCTATACTTATTTTGAATAAGGTACCGTCGAAGTCTGTTGAACAGACTCCATATGAGATATGGACAGGAAGGAAACCAGGTTTCTCTTTCCTGAAGATTTGGGGATGCTGGGCATATGTTAAACGTTTGGAAGGTACCAAACTTGAACCCAAATCTGATAAATGCCTTTTCGTAGGATATCCTAGGGAAACCAAAGGATATTACTTCTATCACCCACAAGAGAACAAAGTATTTGTTGCTCTACAAGCATTTTTCCTTGAAAAGGATTTTATAAATGCAGTGGTAAGTGGGAGGAAAGTAGAACTCGATGAAGATCGTAGTGATACTGTTCCTGGCAATGAATCAACGACGGAACAAGAACAGACCGTCCGGGATGAGTCTGTACCACAAACTTCACATACACAAGGACCGCGTAGGTCGGAGAGAGTCAGAACAGTACCTGAGAGGTATGGGTTCCTGATCTCACCTCATGTAGATATTAATCTTATTGAGGATAATGAGCCGGCTACGTATGAGGAAGCGATACAAAATATCGATTCCGCTTTATGGCAAGAAGCCATGAAGTCCGAGATGGATTCCATGTACGCCAACCAAGTTTGGACACTGGTTGATGCACCAGAAGGCGTAAAGCCTATTGGATGCAGATGGATCTTCAAGAAGAAGACCGACATGGATGGCAACGTACAAACGTACAAAGCTAGGCTTGTAGCGAAGGGGTATCGTCAACAATATGGTATTGATTATGACGAAACCTTCTCACCCGTTGCCATGATTAAATCCATTCGGATAATGCTTGCAATAGCTGCATATTTCGATTACGAGATATGGCAGATGGACGTTAAAACCGCTTTCCTTAACGGAAACCTTTTGGAGGATGTTTATATGCAACAGCCTGACGGTTTTATCGTACCTAGACTTGCAAACAAGGTTTGTAAGTTAAATCGATCCATTTATGGATTGAAGCAAGCATCACGGTCATGGAATCAGCGTTTTGATGAGATCATAAAAGAATATGATTTCGTGCAAAACGCAGATGACCCTTGTGTATACAAGAAGGTTAGTGGGAGAGCACTTACTTTTATTGTCCTTTATGTCGACGACGTATTGCTTATAGGCAATGACATTCCCATGCTAACGTCGGTGAAAGCTTGGCTTTCATTAAAATTCTCCATGAAAGATCTGGGAGAAGCAGCCTTTATTCTTGGAATAAAGATCTACCGGGATAGATCTAGAAAGCTGCTTGGACTCTCCCAGAGTACATACATTGATAAAGTGTTGAAGCGATTCAACATGGAACAATCCAAGAGGGGATTGGTTCCAATGGTACGTGGTACCTCTCTGTCTAAGGACATGTGTCCTAAGACTCAGGAAGAGAGAGACAACATGAGTCGGATACCGTTCGCCTCGGCAGTCGGATCGATCATGTATGCCATGATATGTACACGACCTGATGTCTCATATGCTTTGAGCATGTGCAGTCGCTATCAGGCCGATCCAGGTGAAGGTCACTGGATAGCAGTTAAGAATATCCTTAAGTATCTTAAACGAACTAAGGATGCTTTCTTAATTTATGGAGGTGGAGAACTTGCGGTATCTGGGTATACCGATGCAAGTTTCCAAACCGACAAGGATGACTACAAGTCGCAATCCGGGTACATTTTTTGTTTGAATAACGGAGCAGTGAGCTGGAAATCTTCCAAGCAAGATACTGTTGCCGATTCAACAACAGAAGCGGAGTACATCGCTGCATCTGAAGCAGCAAAGGAGGCAGTTTGGATCCGAAAGTTCCTAATCGGATTAGGAGTAGTTCCGTTAGCAGCTGAGCCCGTTCCATTGTATTGTGACAATAACGGGGCTATAGCGCAGGCTAAGGAACCAAGGTCTCATCAACGGTCCAAGCATGTTCTTCGACGTTACCATCTGATTCGGGAGATTATACATCGTGGCGATGTAAAAGTCGAGAAGGTCACATCAGATGACAACATTGCAGATCCGCTGACGAAGGCTGTTCTTCAGCAAGTTTTTGAACGACACATACATAGTTCGGGTATTAGATGCTTGAGTGACTGGCTATAGGCCAAGTGGGAGATTGTTAGACATTATGTCCCATAGCGTCACTGTTTGTAAATGATATTGTATTATTGTACAAAATTAACTATGTGATAATGAAATTGCCTTTTGCCGTTTTGTAATATTATTTACTTTGATATATAAATGGCGAAAGTCCATATGATTAATACCGGATTGAGATGATATGAGACAGTATCAATCCATAAAGGTTTAATCATTAAATATCCCTAGTCGGAGTATTATCGAGATCGGACATCGATAATGCGGAATAGACTAGTATTGCGCTTGTGCACGTTGTGAGGGCACAACGGCATAGTTCTCATATATTTAAGTATTGGATACTTATGCAAGTGCGATAGGAGGTTGTGTTTTACCGATGGTACGAAAAACAGCTTCGCTCTGGATAGACCCCGCGGAATCCCATTGGTAGTATGTCTGCGTGTCTATGGGAGGCCGCATCAGGGTAGGTGTATATGGTCTTAACCTGAGACTTACATCGCTAGTACTTGCGACAATCGGTAAACTTTGGTTTTGGTGGTTGGGGACCTTAACCGGTTCTGTGTACACCTCTTCTGGGTTTATCGAGAATCGTAGTGTACTGGATGTGATGTCGAGATGGAAGTATCACTTCAGACATATGGAGGTGATGATCACGCAGGACACAGAACTAGTACTCTATAAAAGGTTGCAACCGTCGGGACAATATGACCAGGCAGGATTGTCCGATTTAAAGAGACTAGTTGCTTGATGTCCGATATATTTGTACGGGGCAGACACATCTCCAGCCCCAGGCCTAACATGTGATCATCCGATACTGGATCGATGTACGCAATACTACGGTATACTACGCTTGATATAGATCTTATATTCCTATAAGAATATTTCTGGAGAATTGGGTAGGCATGGCGCTTTGCTAGAAGCCAACCTTGTCTTGTGAATCGGTAAGAACGTAGTACGAGGTACGTACGTGTTCGGATTATCCGACGACCGTATTTACTGCCAACATATCCGGAGATCTCTTGGGTCGCTTCCTGAAGATTCACCTATGATATTTGATTCGGACTTAATTAATCTTGGATTAATTGCGGAGAAACTTTATCTTGGATAAAGTGCCTTATTTAGAGAGAGAGAACGATTAATTGGAATTAATCGATAAAATTATTATATTCGATATAATAATCGAAATTCGATTTCGACGCGAAATAAAATTAGATTTTAATTCGGGCATACGAGTTAATTTAGAATTAATTCGTTAGCGACGTAAATAATAATTTCGCCAGGCGCAATTATTTATTTAAATTCGGTTAATTAACGTCGCGACGTAAGTCGGTATTTCGGAAATATCGAACCCGAACGCGTGAGTGCACGTGGGCCCACTTTCATTTGGAAACGTGTGGGGCCCACATGACACATGTCATTATATGCATTATTTAATTGTTAATGCATTGCATGGTGATAGTGTACAATACACTCAATGGTTTTGCATGGAGTTTGAGTGTTTGACACTCTAAGCCATTGCATGATTTGTGTCATAAGTTTATTATTAATTTAATAAATATTATGGCATAAATATAAATTATTTTTGGTAACAAAAAATTAATTACACACTCTCTTCTCTCTCTCACATTGCCGAAACCTGAAACAGTTTTGGGCTCTCCATTTCTTCATTTTTTTGTTGCAAAAACTTGAAGAAGAAATTGTGTTTGTTTGGACATAAATTCACACACAAGGCTAGCACCTTCAAGGGATCATAAAGAGGTGATAGGGAAACCATCAAAGAGCTTGGAATACACAAAGCTTGGAGCTTCAACTCTTCTTCCTCCCTTGGCCGAAACTTGAAGCTTGGAGATCAAAGATTTTCTTCATCATTTCATCACAAAAGCATTGTAAGTATGATTCCGCCATACTTCATCTTTTAATATATATTCATTGTTGTATTTCATATGCTTAATCTTTCCTTGGGACATATAATAGAAACCAACAGGGAGTTGATGGACAAGGGGTATGTAAGGGAAATCATGAGTCCTGTGCAGTACCAGTGTTCTAGTTCCTAAGAAAGATGGGACGTGGCGTATGTGCGTTGATTGCCGAGCTATCAACAATATTACGGTAAAGTATCGTCACCATCCTAGACTAGATGACATGTTGGATGAATTGCATGTTTCCAAAATTTTTAGTAAGATTGATTTAAAGAGTGGATACCATCAAATTCGCATGAGTGAGGGAGATGAGGGAAAACTGCATTTAAGACAGTATGGCTTGTATGAATGGTAGTTATGCCTTTTGGTCTTTCAAACGCACCTAGCACATTTATGAGATTGATGAATCATGTTATGTGTGCATTTTTAGGTAAGTTTGTTGTGGTTTATTTTGATGACATCTTAGTTTACAGTAAAACAGTAGATGAGCATGTTATGCATTTGAAGCATGTTCTTGATGTGTTAAGGCAAGAAAAAATGTATGCTAACTTTGATAAGTGCACTTTTTGTATGCATAGAATTGTTTTCCTTGGATTTGTTGTGAGTGCAGATGGCATCGAGGTAGATTTAGAAAAGGTGAAGGCAATTCAGGATTGGCCAACACCAACAACAGTGATAGAAGTCAGAAGCTTCCATGGATTAGCAAGCCTCTACCGTAGATTTGTTAAATACTTCAGTAGTATTGCGGCACCATTAACTGAAGTAGTGAATAAGACTGTTGGCTTCAAATGGGGTGAATAGCAGGAGCGTGCATTCCAGGATCTGAAAATGAAGTTGTGCAGTGCACCAGTCTTGGCACTACCCAACTTTGAGAAGACATTTGAGATTGAGTGTGATGCATCCAGGATAGGCATTGGAGCGGTTCTTATGCAAGAAAAGCGACCAATAGCTTACTTTAGTGAGAAGCTGAATGGAGCAATTTTGAGGTACCCCACATATGACAAGAAGTTGTATGCGCTAGTGCGAGCCCTTGAGACTTGGCAGCATTATTTGTGGCCTCGAGAGTTTGTGATCCATACAGATCATGAATCATTGAAGCATCTGAAGGGCCAAGGTAAGCTGAACAAACGACATGCAAAATGGTTAGAGTTTGTTGAGACATTTCCATATGTAATCCGCTACAAACAAGGTAAGGAAAACATTGTCGCCGATGCACTATCGCGAAGGTATGCTTTACTTACTTCATTGAGTGCAAGAATGCTTGGGTTTGAATTTATTAAAGAACTTTATGCTAGTGATATTGACTTTAGTACTATCTATGCTGCATGTGAAAAGTCTGCTTTTAGTAAATTCTACCAACATGATGGGTTTTTGTTTAGAGAGAATAGATTATGCATTCCTGTTTGTAGTATGCGAGAGTTGTTAGTGAGGGAAGCACATGGGGGAGGTTTAATGGGGCACTTTGGCATTGCCAAAACCTTAGGGGTATTGAGTGAACATTTTTATTGGCCTAAAATGTGGAGAGATATTGAGCGTTTGTGTGATAAATGCTTAACTTGTAAACATGCTAAATCTAAGGTTATGCCTCATGGGTTGTATACACCATTGCCTATACCTAGTGAACCATGGGTAGATGTATCGATGGACTTTATCTTGGGTTTACCTAGGACTAAGAAGGGTAGAGATTCCATCTTTGTAGTGGTTGATAGGTTCAGTAAGATGGCACACTTTATAGCATGTCATAAAACTGATGATGCCACTAACATTGCTGACTTGTTCTTTAGAGAAGTAGTACGACTCCATGGGATTCCACGGAGTATAGTTTCAGATCGTGATGTCAAATTCCTTAGTCACTTTTGGAAAGTTTTATGGGGTAAGTTGGGAACTAAACTTTTGTATTCTAATACTTGCCACCCCCAAACTGATGGTCAGACCGAGGTTGTTAATAGGACTTTGACTCAGTTATTGCGTACTATTATCAATAAGAACTTAAAAACCTGGGAGGATTGTTTGCCTTTTGTTGAATTTGCATATAATCGTAGTATTTATTCCTCTACATCTTACTCACCATTTGAAATTGTTTATGGTTTTCAGCCACTAACTCCATTAGATTTGTTACATTTTCATGTTGATGAGCATGCGGGGCTAGATGGAAAGAGGAAAGCCGATTTGGTGAAGCATATACATGAGAAAGCAAGAGAGCAAATACAACGAAAGAATGAGCAATATGCTTCTCATGCTAATAAGGGAAGAAAACGTGTGGTATTTCAGCCAGGAGATTGGGTTTGGGTACACATGCGCAAGGAGAGATTTCCTGAACAAAGTAAATCTACGCTACAACCGAGAGGGGATGGTCCATTTCAAGTCTTGGAATGGATTAATGACAATGCATACAAGGTGGATTTACAAGGTAAGTATAATGTGTCTGCTACATTTAATGTTTCTGACTTAACTCTTTTTGATGCAGGTACAGATTCGAGGTCGAATCCTTTTCAAGAGGGAGAGGATGACATGATCCAGGCCGACAACAAAGCAAAAGACCCATTACAAGTACCAGAAGGGCCAATTACGAGGCAGAGGACCAAAAGACTCAGAGAAGCAATGGTCGGATTAGTTCAGAGTTTTATGGTCGATTGCAACAAACAAATAGAGAAGCATGTGGGCTTCAATAGAGAGGGCCCAAAGCCACTTCACTTGGCCCAAATCAGTTTTGAAGACTTGAAGACTTTGGTATTTTTGTAATTTAGCCTTTAGGGGCATTGTTGTCTTTATGCCTTTAGGGTTTCTCTTTGTAACACTATTTAAGCTTTCTTTCTTTTTCATTTGGAAGACAATCAACGAAATTTATAAAAAAACTCAAAAGCTTAAAGCTTTGGCTATGGCCGAATTCTTGTAAGGGAGAGATTCCCCTTTTCAAGTTTGAATCGACTTATCTAAGTTTTAGCAAACTTAGTGGCATCTCCATTGCTAGCAAAACACTACAAGGATTCATCTTAAAGGTTCTCAAGGGCAAGTTCTTTGTGGGTCTTCTTTGTGGCCTTGGAAGGGTTTTGTTTCTACAAAATCAAATTCGTGGTTCTTGGGGTTCTGTCTGTTGCTTGGGGTTTGCTTGGATTTCGAATCCAAGTAGGTTTCTTGTCATTAGATTTTGGGGCTAGGGGGACGGCGAGACGTATCCTCTAGACGATAGATTTAGGGACATTGATAATGGCATGCATTAGGGGACGGCGATACGTAACACCCCAATGGCATGGATTTCCACACCTGGCTCAGTTCAGCAGCTTGTGGGACGGTGATACGTAACGCCCCAAGACCACTAGTTTAGACATATGAGAAGACGGTGATACGTAACGCCCCTATGCGTAAGGTTTTCTACAGATACTTAGAGACAATTTCAGAAACATATTTTCAGAAAAGAAAAGTTTTATGAAAAATGTTTTCAATAGAGATCAGTGTTATAGAAAGATTCAGAACTTTTCAGACAGAAAATAGTTTTTAGAAAAGTTGGTTTTCTTGAGACAGTTTCGATTTTGGAACCAAGTATTTTTATAAAAGCTTTTCAATTTCCGTTGTAAAACTATCCACTCACTAGGTCGTTCAAACGATCTAACCCCCCCCCCCCACACTCTCAGATTCTCTGTTTTGCTGGAATACTCGAAGGACAGGCTCGAGAGGATGGATATTGATAGCAGTCACTAGGGGTGTTGAGTCCACCAGGTCAAGTCAGAGTCAGAGTAAAGCCATGCACCTGATGTATGTATAGCAAATTTGGTATGTGTAAGAGTTAGAAGTGTCTATGTCAAGAGTATAAGTGTAATAATATTGAGTATTGAGTTATGAACATTGAAATGCATTTTATGTTATTGAGTGGGGCGATGGTCTCTATGCATTAATATATGATTGAGATGAGAATAGTAGTATTAATCATAATCAGAGGTTTAAGGGGATATGATGGCCTATTCCCTGCCGGTAGCACCTCCCGGAGGGGGATGTTACATCTGTGATGATCAATCCATTGCCTGTTGAAATCGATCCAAATTCCACTCCTCAAAAGCGAGAAACTTTTAAAAAAAAATGGAAGGATGATAGGTGAAATCCTATATTTTAGGATCGATGGTTCCAGATTTGCTAGGACAGTGTATAGAGGTACATGATGCTTAGAGTATTATGAGAACACTCAAGGTGTTGTTCGAAGCAAATTAAGAAATTGAAATATATCGGAGGTCTTGCTACGCTCAATGATGGAGGAGAAGTCAGCATTCATGTTTTGAATATGATAAACCAGATCCAATATTTGGAACGACATGGCATTATGATTGATGAACAGTAGGTCAAAATTTGATTCTATCTTCTTTGCAGGTACTTACACTGGCTTTGCGTTAAACTTTCATATGTATTCAATACAAGCTAGTTATGAAGAATTTCATAACATGTTACGTACGGTGGAGCATGATTTGAAAAAAAAAAACAATCCCACTTTAAACCTCCATGGTGGAGTAAGCTCTTCAAATACTTCTAGAAAGTTGATGAAAATTAAAGGAGAAGATATCAAAGAGAAACTCCAAAAAGCACGTGGTTGCAAGACCGCATGTAGCTCATGATGCATATTTACACTAGCTCGATAGCAAATCATATCATAATTGCATAATAATAGATTATGTTAAAAATATTAAAGTGATTAATAATTGAAGTCACACTTGAAAACTATATTAATAAGTTTAATATAATATTTTCATTATTTAATGATTTTGAGACAATCATAAACATTTATATTTATATTTATATTTTGTAAATATTAAATTATTTGATAATATAATAATTATTTGTCTTAAAATGTGTATTTATATTTGATATCAATACATATTATTTCAAAATGAGTTACAAAATATGTATTAAGGTGGAGGTTTAATGTCTTTATTATGAAGACATTTAACTATGAATTTTGTTGTTAAAAAAAAAAAGTTTGGCCAAAAATGCCTAAGGGTTTTAGAGATATAATGGTAATTTCAATTACAATTATGTTAACCTAAAACCCTAGCATATAAAAGAAAAAGTTTTTTTTTGTTTTGTGACCTAATTTTCTTTTATAAACCCTAGTTATATTTCTCTTCTTCTTCTCTCAAGTGTAGAAGAAAGAAAAAAATAGTGATGTTTTTCTCTAATGAATTTAGAGACTAATGACTGTGAGTGAAGCCCACACTTCGATTCGTTGGTGATGAGAATAGTATGAAAGATCGGATGGTGGATCTGATCGTATACTCTTGGCTCATGGCAATTATCATGATTCACTCGAACTCATGGCAACAAAGTACAAGTTAATTGCATATGCCGATTGATGCATTTGCTAAGCTAAAGCATGCATTGACGTACGTGCATGAAAGATGCAGCAATTATCATAACATTTTTGGACGAAAGTGTGAGTGAGTAAAACAAAAAGCAACATGCAATGTTTTGCCAAATTAAAAGGAACTCCACGCATGCATGGCTCTTGGACGCTTAAAGAACGCTTCCAAATTTATCATGCAAATTGTTTTTGCATGATTGAAGATGAATGAAGAAAAGAAAAAAATGTCAAAATCAATCTGGGTACCTAACACGCTTCCGCTGCGTAGGAAATCGTTTCCTACACCTGTAGCAACTTATCCACCTTCGCATGTATGGCTTCATACCTTTCTTGGTTGAAAGTCATCATTTTCTGTTTCACCATCTTATGAGCTTGATCAATGGATAGGCGGTGACTTATAATCTTAGGATCAATACTGGGGCATACCCTTATAGTTCCAAGCGAATGCAGGAAACATTTTCTCTCGCACAACGAAAACACCTTAGGCACCGAAATCTTCCGAGCTATGTCTCGTTACCAACAAAAATAAGTGTGGGCTTCACGCACAAAACAAAATCCCTAAACTCATTAGAGATTCAAACAAGGTTTTGAAACCAACTCCCTAAACACTTTAGAGAATGAGTTAAGATTTGTCACACCATAATTTTTCTTTTCTCTTTTGTTGTTCTTCTTTTTCTTTCAACACTTGAGAGAAAACAAGAACAAGGGTGGCTAGGTTTTTCAAGAATGAAAATTCCATCAGTACCGAAAAAACTCAATTTTTTCTTTTTATACCTAGGGTTAATATTAAAAAAAAAACCTAAGCATATTTATCTCATAAATTCAGCCAACCTTATTTTCTAAACCAAATATTTTCAACAACCAACTTATTAATTGTCATCATAATGTCTATTAAATATATTGTTGAAATGGTGTAAAAATAATATTAATGAAATATTGAATTTTTACAAATCATATTTAAAAAAAAATCATCATTACAATAAATGATATATCAAACAATTTAATATATATACATTAAATAAAATGATTATCTCATAATCATTTATTTAGTAAGAACCTTATATTAAATAAAATATAAAGTTACATGTGTGACAAAATATATTATTAATCTCATTAATAATAATATATGTATGTGAGTATATAATTGGACTATCCAAATATATTTAATTTGTTACAGTTCCGAGCTCCAATAATCCCAGAATATTAATTAAACTCTTTAACTAACTATTCCTAATTTATAACTTCGAGTTAATCTACTAAAAACCTGAAGTTGCACTGTCGTTGTCGTAGATGGATAATATAAGCCGAACTATGTATGTGTCCATTGATATAGTCATTGCATAAGGATGGACCCTTCACGAGTATCTCATAATTAGAGCGGGTCATATTTTTCGCTATACCCCACTAATTATTTTTTTACCTTAAGTACCATTGATTCTCTAATGAACAATTTATTCATAACTATTATGAATATTAATATTTCTATTCGCAATAAAAAGACTTGAGCGCTCTAATCGTTTAAGTACCGAATCAACTCTTAAGGAATATACTCATATACTTCTTGTAAGAAGGTGTGAACTTCATATCTTTAGACCGTATCCCCAACGTACAAACCTATTGGTCGGGATTGCTACACCAACCTCACTTTTGTAACTCAAATGACATAGTCTGTCATGCAAGAGTTCGCAGTACACTTAGGATTCAGGTCTATCCATATATAACCATTGATAGAAATCTGGATACGGAAAGACAAAACGCTCACAAGATCCCATAGACACCCAAGAAACCTGTATTTGAAAATCCTTGGAGATAGCCTCAGAGGAATTTTGCCAGCAAAAAGGACGCCACAAAGGATGACAACCCTTTGATAAGTCTTTGTTCAATCGTTGAACTTTGGAAATAAATTCTCAAATCTGCCAAGAGTTACTATTCACACTCAAAAAAATGGTCTGTTCATTGAGAGTTATTTTTTACTTTAAATAGTTACATGCTCAAACCCTAATAGAGCCAAAAGTCTAAAATAGTGTTAAACCTTCCATTACCAACTAAAGCTCATAACTCCTAGTTTTTAGCCCAATTTGAAACCCACAAATAAATAAAATTAAACTAACACAACTAATAAATAGAACGACATCCACGTTTGTTCCATACATGGAGAATAAAATAATAGTTTGAAAATAAGACTAAATAACTCAAATCGGTCAACGCTCATCCTTAATGACTTGGGTCAAATGAATAACCCTCTTCCTTGAATCCCAGTTGGTCTTAAAAGTGCTTGTTCAATTCAGCTACATGTCGTTGGGTTGAGCTTGCGATGCCATCTTAAATCTTATATGCTCTGTGTCTTGTAATTGGTCTAACTAATACATGTATTGCATCAATTATGGTCTGGACCGAATTTAGTGCAGCTAGGATCACATCATCCCCTCCCTCTTGAAAAGTATTCGACCTCGAATCGACACCCTCATCAAAAAGAGACAAGTCAGAAATATTAAATTAAGCAGAAACATTATACTCATCAGGTAGGTCAAGCCTATATGCATTATCATTTATCCTTTCGATGACTTGAAAAGGACCATCTCCCTGAGGTTGAAGTTTGGATCTCCTATGGGCCGGAAATCTCTCCTTACGCATGTGTAGCCAAACCCAATCACCAGGATCAAACGCCACGATTTTACGGCCTTTTCTCATGAGAAGCGTACTGCTTAGTTTTCCGTAATATGTGTTCACGTGTTTTCTCATGTATTTGGTTCACCAATTCCGCTTTCTTTTTCCCATATAAACCTACTTTTTCCTCAACAAGCAAAAACAACAAATCCAATGGCGTTAGTGGGTTAAATCCATATACAATTTCAAAAGGTGAATACGAAGTAGAATAATGAATGCACATATTATATGCAAACTCTATAAATAGAAAACACTCTTCCCATGATTTTAAATTCTTAGTGACTATGGTACGAAGCAATTGAGTCAAGGTCCTATTGACCACTTCTGTATGTCCATCTGTCTGGGGTGATACGTAGTAGAATAAAGTAATTTGGTCCATAGCTTACCCCACAAAACCTTTCATAAATGACTCAAGAACTTGACATCTTTATCTGAAACAATACTCATAGGAATCCCATGTAGTCGTACTACCTCTCTAAAGAATAAGTCTGCTACGTTAGTGGAATCATCAGTTTTTTATGGCATGCAATGAAATGTGTCATTTTGCTAAATCTATCAACAACACAAAATCCATCGAAATATTATCCATGGTTCACTAGGTACAGGTAATAGGGTATATAACCCATGAGGCTTCACCTTAGATTTGTCCTTTCTACAAGTGAGACACCAATCACAAATTCGCTCTACATTGCGCTTCATTCTAGGCTAGTAAAAATACTTCTTCAAGGTTTCTAGGGTCTTACTAATTCCAAAATATCCCCATTAGCCACCTCCATGAGCTTCTCTCACTAATAGCTCATGCATACTACAAGAAGGAATGCATAACTTATTTCCTCTAAACAGATTCCTTCATGCTGGTAGCATTTACTAAATGCAGACTTAATACATGCAGCATATATATCACGAAAATCCACATCATATGCATAAAGCTCTTTAATAAATTCAAACCTTAACAGTTTAGCACCTAAAAAAGTCAGTAAAACATAAATGCACGACAATGCATCTACAACTACATTTTTCTTACCTTGTTTGTAGCGAGTGACATACGGGAATGTTTGTACAAACTCCATCCATCTAGCATGTCTATTGTTAAATTTTCCTTGTCCTTTAAGGTGTTTCAAACTCTCATGATCTGTGTGTATCACGAACTCCTTAAGCCATAGGTAATGCTGCCAAGTCTCCAACGCTCGCACACATGCATACAGCTCCTTATCGTACGTGGGATACCTCAAAGCTGCTTCATTTAACTTCTCACTAAAGTACGCAATAGGTTTTTTCTCTTGCATTAATACTGCCCCAATACCTATGCCACTTGCGTCACATTCTATCTCGAATGTGCTATCAAACTTAGGTAGTGTGAGGATTGGTGCACTGCATAACCTTTCCTTGAGCATCTGAAATGCACTCTCTTGAGCCTCATCCCACTGAAATCCAACAGCCTTCGTGACTACCTTAATCAATGGTCTATGCTACTGAAATCCTTCACAAAATGCATGTAGAAGCTTGCCAATCCATGAAAACTTCGTACCTCCGACACTATGGTAGGTGGTGGCCAATCTCTAATCCCTTTCACTTTCTCCTCGTCCATCTCTATGCCATCTGCAGTCACAACAAAACCAAGAAAAATGACTATATCCATGCAGAATGTGCATTTCTTACAATTAGCAAATAATTTTTCATTTCTTAAAATATCAAACACACTTTTCAAATGGCTTACATATTCATCTAAATATTTACTATATACTAATATGTCATCAAAATAGACCACTACAAACTTCCCTATATACGCACGCAATACATGGTTCATAAGTCTCATAAAAGTACTATGGGCATTTGTTAAACCAAAAGGCATTACTAACCAATCATATAGCCAATACTTAGTTTTAAAAGTGGTCTCCACTAGTCACCATCTCTCATAAGAATTTGGTGATATCCACTCTTAAGGTCAATTTTACTAAAAATCTTAGATCCATGCAGTTCATCTAATATATCATCTACCTAGGAATGGGATGTTGATACTTTACCATGATATTATTGATGGCACGATAATCCGCGAACATACGCCACGTTTCATCCTTCTTAGGCACTAATAACACTGGTACTGCATACGGGCTCATACTCTCTCATACATAACCCTTCTCCATCGGCTCCTCAACTTGCCTCTAAAGTTCATTTGTCTCCTCAGGATTACTCATATATGCGGGCCTATTAGGAATGATAGCTCCAGGCACAAAATCAATATGTTATATCCCTCGAATGGGTGGGAGCTCATTAGGGATGCCCTCTGTGAGCACGTCTTTAAATTTCGGCAAAAGAGAAGAAATGGAACAGGAAGCGAACTGTTAGTGTTAGTAAGTAAAGAAAAATGTGGTGTGTATTTAACACCAGCAGCAATATGATTTTGCTAGCTTTGTAGGTTCTCCTCACTTCTCTCTCACCTAGATAAAAACTCTTTTTCACTCTCCATTTCTTCTCACTCTCTTCTTCAGCCCCTTTTCCCTTGGGTTTACTATCGGTTCTAATCCTAGTGTTTCCCCCACTCTCGGGTTTATATCATATTTTCTCACTATTATCACTCTTACCCCCAAGGTTGCGGTTTCTCTCTATCTCTATCTCTCTCTCTTTTTCTCTTTCCAACTTTAATTTAACTTGATCATCATGGACCTGTATTGGTGTCAAAGGGTATAATATAGTGGGCTTGCCCTTATACTGGAATGAGTATTTGTTTTGAAACCCATCATATATAATCTTCCTATTGAACTGCCACGGCCTCCCCAAAAGTATGTGGCCTACTTGCATGGGTACCACATCATACAACACCTCATCTGTGTAAGGCCCAATGGTAAAAGTCAACAATACAAGTTTGGTCACTCTGACCTCACCACACTCATTAAACCACTGTAGCCTATATGGCTTAGGATGTTTTAAACATGACAATCTCAATCTTGCTACCAATGTTTTGCTAGCCACGTTGGTGCAACTACCCATATCTATGATCATACTACCTGATTTGTCATTTACGCTACAACAAGTATGAAAAAAATTCTCTCTCTGCTGCTCAGTCTCCTCCTCGACTGTCTGTGCTATCAATGCTCTATTAGACACAAGCGACATGTTATCTAGTGGGTATATTGCTCCCTCATCACCATTAACATCCTTTAACGCAGATTTCTCATCTTCCACCTCCCCATCTGTGGAATCGATATTACCGTCATCCTTCAATATTAATGTTCACTTATTAGTGCATTGTGATGCATAATGTCCCATACCAAAGAACTTAAAACACTTTACCGACTTGGATTTCGGAAGCACCACTTCAGACTTCACATTAACTTTACATATCTCCACTTCTTTTCCCTCACCGCTATCGGATTTGGGTTTATGGAAACCCTCATCTCTCCGCTCATTATTAGGCCACTTCCCCTTCCAAGCAGAAGTTCCATGTGCAGTGTATCTAGATGGGAATTTCTTCTTCAACTTTCTTTCTACCTTGATCACCATGTGTAGCATATCCTCCAACGGTTAGGGTTGGTGCTCTGAGCGCCAATTTCTATGTATTTCCCTGTAAATTTTCTTGTAAATATTTTATTAATGAATAAAATAAACAGTTTCTATAATATGAATTATTTTATTATATAGTAAAGACGTAAATGACCATAGAGTGATTGGTTATGATACAGTTGCAAAAACGTCACAACTAACATTAAGTAGTATCATAACAATATCATTCTTTAACTGCTCCTGCTCAAGGTTTACAATTACTTGGTCAGTAAGTAAACCTATTGAGACCATTATGTGTCGTATATTGGAATATTAGATTCCAACGGTTTCTCAATAAATCATGAGTCTCAGGAGACTCGTATAGACACGTAGGTTTTTATATCGGATAAACACTGAACGACTCACTGAAGATTCTCAATAGATGGTACAACAATGTCAATAAGAATCTTCTCGGGTTGTGGGAGCATAGTGATCCTCCGACTTGAGGTACCACTGTGGATATATGAGGTATCCTCCACACTTTGATGGTAGTCACGTCACCGATCTATTTAGATCAAACCTCCACCTATTCGTTGGGTGTGGATTGATCCTCATGATATCATGTGTGTATCAAGATAGAATCCGTTAATTCTGTGTACAGAATTTATGTATCCATTATGGAATTAGCAATCTGTTAAATCCATGGGCCCGTGTTGCAGTGTAGAAACGAGTTCTAAGTGTTATTAAGAGACTGCTAATAGAATCATCGATAGGATTATACTTATAAAGATTTGACGTTTATATCTATATCTCTGGGATAATCTGAATACCTGTGACGGAAGGATTATACGTATGTAGTGACCTCGATTTGTATGGTTCAGAGAGTTTATCCGCGTTAGTCATAATTTACGGGTGGGTAGTATATGGACACAAAATTGGATTTCGTGATGGATATGCCTGAACCTAAAGAGTCTCACTAATGAAATATACTTGTATGGCACTAGGGAAACTTTTATAAATAATACTGATTATTTATAAGTTGTTTAACGGTTAAATGATAATACATGCGTTTGGGATCTTTCGGCGGCCATATTAAATGTCAAATTGTGATATTTGATCTTTATAATAATATATGTATTTTGATTATTTAATGTAATATAATACATTATTTAAGATATTTGTATTTAATTATTGATTATTTGAATGTTGAATAATTAATTTAATTAAATAATTATCTTTTTACTTATTAAAGTAAGATAAATGTTAGGGATATGCCCTATACCCAACTTGTGGATGGGCTATATGTACAAGTATTTGTAATATTTTCATTAATTAATAAAATGGCAATCTTTATTATACGTGTCTTCCATAACTTATATGAATCATCAACAATGTAATAAAACCCTTGTAGTAATAAGACGATGGCTTCCACGCCTTATAAGAATCATCACTCTTAAATGTTCATAGTCATAGTTTTGTGAATAATCTGGGCATTCGCAAAGCGGAGAGACTAGCATGATGATATGATCCGCCCTTAAGTGGGGTACCGTTCTCATAGGCTACTAGCGGAGATCCGTCTGCTTGGTTTATCACATGGATGCATGATTGTCTCGTGTCCATCGAACTGGCCGTCAAAAGTTTTCTTATGGAGTGTTTATCCCATGTGTCTGTGAGAACTTTCATATATCGATTATATGACCAGTCCTTAGACTTGAGGTCTTTACAATCTTATGTGTGGATCAAATAACTTTGACATTATCCTTCCCGGGTTCAAAAGATCCGGTCATAAGGGTATGATTGGGTCATTGTTGAAACACATGAAGTTTGTAAAGATACAACAGAGAATCGCCACTCACTCGGATAATATTTTCTTATAGAGTAGTATTCCAGTTCACGGGTTGATATGTGTGATCAGTGCATGAGACTGTGGCCACAATGGAAGAATCATGTGAGATTCTTAGGTTAGCACAATTCATGACACTATCAACATCATACCTTTGACCATATGAGTAGACACTTTCCGTACCCTAGGTCAATAGGTGGGGATACAGTGAGGCGATGGACCGTATCATATAAATCGGATACATAATGGGTATATATATCTTTCCTTCTCATTTGGGGGCCTTGGCATGTTGCTAGATGTCAACCTTGGTCATTGAAATCGAACGACCATCTGATCGGAGGATAATTTATGTTTGATTAAATTATCACGATTCATTTCATGTCCAACTTGAGGGGAACCCCAAAAGTCACACAAAACAAAGTCGAAATCAATGGTTAACAGTGCACAATACAAATATAACAACATATATGATTGTGTAGGAATTGTTCATAAATGGTTCAATGTGTTTAATTATTGAACAAATCATTTATGAGGTTCCATAGTGGCTTAGGGATTGTGAATGACGATAGGGCACTTTGGGAATTGGAATAAAAAAAAATTAAAAAAAAAAATAAAAATAAAAAATTACTATTCACATGAATAGTAACGAATAACAATGTGAATAGTAATTTTTTTTTTGTTATTTGTTTTGAATTCCAATTCGGCCCAAACTCTTATTATGGTTTTATAATCTCATTAAACCACTAAATTAATATCCAATGCCTAAGATTAAATTAGTTTTTATCCCACATCAGATTCTTAATTAATTTTGTTATCTTTGGAGCACTATATAAACCCAAAGAATTCTTCACAATTTTTTTACACCAAACCTTTCATTTATTGGGTTTATATAAGTGAGCAACTCTAAGTTTAAGAGTAAGGCCACTGATTTTGAGGATCCTTAAGTCTAATTGACTAGAGGAACCTCGAGTTAAAAGTTTTGAGGTATTTGCCTAGGCTAGCACGAAGGGCAAAATACCAGTGCACTCAAGGCGTAGTCTTGCCGTTGAGTTTTAGCTTTTGTGTGTGCATCTTTGGAGGCCACACACTTGGGTGGCTCTTTGGAATGTGGAAGAGCTTGCTGAGTTCGAGAAAAGCTTGTAGATTGGGGGGAGGACTAAATGAGTCTACGGTTCAAGTAAGTCTTGTTTTTTTTTTTTTAGAGTTCTTATGATAGTTAGCATGTTTAGGTTTATGTTCTTTGCATGTTTTATGATTTTTATGCTTAGAATATATAGTAACATGCCTAGGCTTGTAGAATATCAAAACAATGGGTCTTGGGCAAAGGAAAGCGGCATAATAATTTTGATTTTCCGCTGCGCACTCGCGGCCGCTTCCCAACAGTGGTATCAGTGTGCCGTTTTTATTTTGATTAGATTCTCTCATTTGAACTCGAAATTGGGTGTTTAAAAGCTCGTTGGAAAGATAACACCCTGAACTTAATTTGGCACACGTTTTGCATGATTTGGTTAATATATGAATTGATAAATTGCATTTAAAGTTCACGCGTCTGCAGAAAAACGTGAATAGCATATTTATTTGAATAAAATAAAATGCAATATCATAATTAAATATTAATCAAAGTTATTTAATGCCTAAAATAATTCCAACATATTAAAACTCATATGCTTGATGATTCTATGTATGATTAGAATTGGCATGATTATTTTAGGGTGCAAGCATCTAGAGACTTTCTAAGAAATAGAGAGTGTATTGCTTATCCCTTAGCTAAGTAATAATTTCGTGATGAACTTAAAGATTTATCACCTTTATGGCTAATATATATAAATCACTTGTTTATAATAAAAGACATTATAAAAGATACATGTGGGTTGGGACCAAGGGGTTAATAAAACTTCCAAACTAAAGTTAATTTAACCAAAGGTATTACTAGAGTTAGATAATGATTTGGTGTCTTCCTTCACTCACTACCTTTTTTTATAGCAAAAGGAAAAGCTGTGAAGACATCTAGATAATCATTTACTCAAAATTACCTTAAAGCATATTTAAAGTGTTGGACTAATTTGGAGGATCTATTATTTATTCCTGTCACCAAGGCAATAAGAGCCTAAGAGGTAAGGGTATTTAGGAGAGTTCGCTCCACCCTCCCTCTGGGGAATTTTCAATGGAGGAATCCATTTGACAGTTATTCACTTAAACTTGCTAAAATCCTCAATAATAATTTAAGTCTAAAATTTGCCTCCCATTGTAAAGTATAGACCCAAAGGGCTTAAACCGTATTGGCAGGACTAGGTTTTACCAGACTGACCAATACCAATTTGTCCCTAAATCGTACTATTGACAGTGGTTTGAATTTTCTGAGTCATAAGACGCAGCGACCCTGAGGCGTGGTCTTATAACTTAGTGGCAAAGATTTGGTGTCCACAAGGACTAGCATAAGCTATGGCATGTTTGATTGCCCAACCAAATGATCAAGGAATTGTGATTTATATCATAAATTGGTTGGGAACCTACCTAATTATCATATTTTAAAACGACCGGCCCTAGTCGGAGTTATGAAATGATGATAATGGGATCCTTGCCCACAAGAAATCCATCATATTGGGGTTGATGCGATTTGCTTAAAATTTTAAAACATTGAGTGGGAGCAACTTTATAATATTAAAAGCTCATGTTATTATGAAACATTAATGAAAACATATTCCTAATTTTAACATTTTCTCTTAACAGGTGGGTTAAAATATTTCACAAACATTCAAATGGCAAACAGAGTATCACTTCGTTCAATCCTTGATGAGCATAAGCTCAAATGGGACAACTACAATGACTGGTTTAGAAACCTTAAAATTGTCTTACGACAAGAAAAGATTTTCTATGTTCTTGAAAGACCATTTCCCCTGAAACCGCAGAAGATGCTGACCAAGATACATTTGATGCTTGGAAGAAACACGTCGATGATGATGAGCAAGCAGTTTGCATAATGCTTGGCTCTATGTCGGACGAACTTCAGAAAGCTCACGAAGATATGGATGCTCAAACCATCATCTTTCACTTGAAGGAGTTGTATGCAACTTCCGTTCATACCGTGAGATTCCAAGTGTCATGTGCCTTATTCCAAACAGGTATAAGGAATGATCTGTTAGTGGACATGTGCTTAAGATGATTGGCCACATTGAAAAATTGGCCAACCTCGGGTTCATCATGAATCATGAGATAGGTCACGATCTGATTCTTCAGTCCTTACCAAAAGAATTCTCTAACTTTATTATGCAGTTTCATATGTCTGATAAATAAGTTACTTTAGCAGAATTGCACAATCTGATAAAGCAAGCATAGAAGGACTTGAAATCGGAGCTTAAAACCTCTATCATGCTTACGGGTTTGGACCTGAAGCCACGAGGCCCAAAGAAAAATAAGGGCAAGGCCCAAGCTCCAGATCACCTAAAGCCCAATGGTAAGGTGGAGAAGAAAAAGGGAAAGGGAAAATGTTTCTTTTGTGGAAAGAAGGGTCATTGGAAGAAAGACTGCAGATCCTTGAAAGCCAAGGAAGCTAGGGAAGCCCAAGAGGCCAAGAAGCCCAATGCTTCAGGTATTGTATATGATTGAACTGTATTCTCAAAACTCTGAACCTTCTACTTGGATGCTAGACACCGTTTGTGGGACTCACTTGTGTAACAATGTGCAGGGCCTGAGAAACAATAGGAGACTCCGTCATAGGAGGTTGACTTACACATGGGTAATGGAGCAAAATTGGCTGCATTGTGCGTGGGGACTTATTCATTAGTTTTGCCGAATGGTTTAGTTTTAGACTTAGAATATTGTGTTTTGTACCTTCTCTAGTAAAGAATCATTCATTTCTTCTTTTTCTTCTTTAAGTAAAAGGCTTTTCATGCCTAATAAGTTGTAATGAATGTTCTATTTATTTCAATGAAATAAAATATGGAGATGGTATTTTGAATAATGGTATATATGTCTTACAAACTAACAAAGAATGTTCAACCTCTAATACATACAACGTTAACTCGAATAATCTCAATGAATCACTTCTATGGCACAGTCGCTTAGGTCATACCAATGAAACAAGATTAACTAAGCTACATAAGGATGGGTATTTCAAACCTTCAAATATAACCTTATGGAACTTGTGAGTCTTGTTTACTTGGTAAAATGACCAAATTACCCTTCAAAGGTAAATGACAGCGTTTAGCGGAGACATTAGAACTCATACACTCTGATGTATGCGGACGAATGTCAGTCACAAATAGAGGTGGATTCTCTATTGGACAATTATGACCCATAGCGTCACTATTTGTACAGATCATGGTGTTGTTGTACAAATTAACTATGTGACATAGGAGATTGCACTCTTATCATTAGTGATTAGATCACCTAGATGTTTAAATGATGAGAGGTCCCTATGATTTGTTCCTGGACGGAGAATGATATGAGACAATATCAGTCCACGAAGGATAAATCATTAAATATCCCTAGTCAGAGTATTATCGAGATTGGACATCGATAAATACGTAAAAGACTAGTATTACACTTGTGCACGTTGTGAGGGCACAACAGCATAGTTCTCATATATTTGAGTATAGGATACTCATGCAAGTGTGATAGGAGGTTGTGTTTTACCGACGGTATGGGAAACAGCTTCGCTCTGGATAAACCCCCGCGGAATCCCATTGGTAGTTTGACTATGTGTCTATGGGAGTCTGCAATCAGGGTAGGTGTATTTGGTCTTACCATGAGACTTGCACCGCTAATACTTGCGACAATCAATATGCTTTGGTTGCCGTCGTCCAGTGCTTTAACCGGTTCTGAGTACGCCAATTCTGGATATATTGAGAATCGTAGTGTATTGGATGTGATGTTAAGACGGAAGTATCACTCCAGTCATATGGAGATGATGGTCACATAGGATACGGAACTCGTTCTCTTAAATGCTCGAGCTATCGGGATATTATGACTAGGTCATGTATATCCGATTATAGAGACTAGTTGCCAGACATCCGATATGTGCTTCGTACGGGGCAGACACAATTCCAGCCCCAGGCCTAGCACGTGAACATCCGATACTGGATCGACATACACAATACTTCGGTATACTACGCTTGATATAGATCTAATATTCCTATAAGGATATTTCTGGAGAATTGGGTAGGCATGGCGCTTTGCTAGAAGCCAACATTGTCTTGTAAATCTGTATAAACGTAGTACGAGGTACTTACGTGTTCGGATAGTCCGACGACCGAATTTACTGCCAACATAAATGGGGATCTCATTGGTCGTTTCCCGAAGATTCACCGATGATGTATGACTCGCACTTTATTAATCTGGGATTAATTAGAAGAGAGAGAAAATTAATCTGGGATTAATTACGGAGATATTTTATCTGGGATAAAATATTAATTAAAGAGAGAAAACGATTAATTTGGAATTAATCGATAAAATAATATATTTGATATATTATACGAAATTGGATTTCGACGCGGAATTAAAATTAGATTTTAATTCGGGCGAACGAATTAATTTAGAATTAATTCGTTAGCGACGTGAATAGTGATTTTTCTAGGCGTAATCGTTTAATTACGTCGCGACAAAAAATTCATTAATTTGGAATTAGCGAACCCGAGCCCGGGATTATTTGTGAGCGCATTCGCATTTTGAATTTGAGTGCGGTACGCAAGTCAAATCAAGCGTCAAATCATTAGTCACATCAAGCGTCAAATCACATGTCACTTTGAGTGATATGACAATTGATGATTGATTGAGTGATTGATGTGAGTTGATTGAAAAACATTAATTGTTTTTACTTTTTGCTTTTTGACTTTTTGAAATTAAAAGGTAAAACCTTTCTTCCCTCCATTTTTTCTCTTCTCTTTCACGGCTTGGAGCCGATTTCTACTCTCCAAGTTTCTGGTTTTCCTTAATTAAAAGAGAAGCAAGAAACGATTTTTGTTGCAAAAATCAAGTGCTAGCACACACCATGAGTCTTCCTAAGGTGATAGGGCAGTGAACTCTTGAGCTTGGAATCATTTTGGAGCTTGAAGCTTGGAGCTTCCATGGAGTCATCCATGGCTGATCATGGAGGAACCAACAAGCAGAAAAACGAGCACTCCACTGCAGTACAAGGACGCCACTGCCGCGAGTTTGAGAAGCTTGAAGGTTCGTGTTCTTCGCGTCGCAAGATCCGTTCATTGTGAGTATATTCTGCACCTCATTTGATGTGTATTCATGAGTTTTTCATCTTGATTTCATGATCTTGGGACCTAATCTAGAAACCAACAATGGTATCTTGAGCTTTGATCAAGCATGAAAAAGTTAGGGTTTGAAATTGGGTAAAATCAATTGAAGCATGATTTGGTTAAATTGATTGATTAAGTATGCTTGTATGTTGATTAATTGAAGTTGTGCATGATCAATTTCATGAAATTGGATTGGATCCATTTTTCCCCAAATTTTTGGGCATGGCCGAAAATCGTAAGCCCTAATGTCTTGGTAATTTTTTGTTTGTTTGATCATTGGATGACTTAAAACAAGTGGGTAATGTTGATTTGAGGTTTAATTGGATTGAATTTTGAATTGGACAATTTTTCCCCAAATTATGGCTTGGCCGAATTCTTTGATAAATTGAAATCATTGTGTTTTTTTATTTTGATTCATTGGATAAGTTGAATTGATTTGGGAAATGATGATTGTGGATTCAATTGGATTGAAACCGAATCGGATTGGAAAAACCCCTAATTGCCGAGACTTTAAGCATGTAAATTTGGTTTGATTTTGATTAAATTGTGTTGGATACTATTTGTTGAAAAAGTGCATGATTAATTAGCCTAATTGATGTTTTAGAAATTTTAATTGGGTAATTAATTGTGTATTACACTTAGGTTAATTAATTATAGAATTTGGAATTTTATAAGTTAATTAATTGGGTTTTTAAAATTGGATTTGGCCTTAAAGGTTGTAATTAGGCTTTTGGGCTTGGTTGTACCAAGTTAGGTTTAGGCCAATTTGGTTGGATCCAATTGGGCCCAAAACCGCATCCATAAAGTCCAATTATGACTTAATGGACCTTAATTATTTAATTGGGCCTAATGGGCCAAAATTGATTTCTGGGCTTATGGGGTAAATCCCGGATTGGACTTTGGTTATCGGTTTCCCCTCAATGTAAATGAGGTTTCTTTAGAAGTGTAGTGTAACGGGTAGAAGTAATACATGTGCTAGCTGGAGAGAGAAAATGAGAGATTTGATCTAGGATCAATGTAAAGTATCCATCCGCATATCATTATTATTTTATTTCATATGCGCTTTATTATGTGTTCAGAATGCATGTTTAAGGGTGTATGATGATGAGACCTTAACAAAGATAATAAATTGGTTGTCAATTTGCACGCGAAAAACCCTCACTAAATATTAAGCGTCTTTCCCTCCATTGAGTGATTCTCACTCAAGATCCGAGACGGCATTGGTTTGTTGGCCAAAGTCAAGGCCTTTTTCTGTCGAAGATGTGATTGAATCACGAGAGCCTTGTTCCATATCAGTGTCTTGTCCAAGTTGTGGTTTGTTGGCCAAAGTCAAGACCACTTCTTGTCCATCGACATTGATTACGAAGCTTTCCATGGTCAATGGGTCGCGTTATCACTAAGTTTGTTGTGCCAAAGCCAAGGCTTAGTTGATTCAGAGGAAAAAGGTTAGGTAATACATTGGATGTATTGGCATATATAAGATATATGTTTCGGACTTGGATGTCCCCCTACCGGATCTAGGAATTGGATTGGATCCAATCGATCTTAGAGATCTACCTAGTTAATTATCATACAATTTGTTGGCCAAAGTTAAGATTGTGTGATATTTAACGGGATCCTAGCCCACTAGGAAACACGTTTCCCGAGTACTCGACAGAGGGTTAGAGGCTCGCCGAAAAATAGTGGGAGGCAAGAATTGAATTTGCAATACTGTTCAATTACTTGCCATACGCGCTCATTCAAATTATTTCGTCGTTAAATTAAATGTTAGTTGGACTAATATTTAAATTGTTGTTTTAATAAACAGTTGGACTGTATTATAATTGATTATATAATTGGATTGGATTATAGTAATCAATATATTTGAATTAATTAATTTCAATTTACAGTTGATTTTATAATTGGATTATAGTAATCAATGTAATTGAGGTTAATTGATTTAATTTATATTTGATTGTATAGTTGGACTATAATAATCAATATAATACATAGTACCACAAATCGTTGATTAAGTAGTTGGACTATTAGAATCAAGATAAATTGAAAGATTGACATTTAAAACATAATCCTGAGGAAAATGTGTTTAAATGGTTTAATTTTCAAATTGGGAATAAAATTTCAGGATGGTCCTGGAAAATAATAAGTTATTTTATTTGATAAAATAATATATTATGCCTAATTCCGGAGTTAAGCAAATAATATAGCATAATCTTTGGAAGATTTATGTGATGATAACTTTAGTGCTTAATCCATTTAACTTGTCAAGTAGACTCCTTAATTTCTGAATCAGAACTAAGGATTAGATCCTTAAAGTATGATAATGAAATTGAAGGATTTTCATGGATCTATTTTAGATCTTTGAAATACTAAAATTGCAATAAATAATTCTTGGAGAATCAACGACTAATCACGAGGAGATAAAGTCAAAATTTGCAATTAGGCAAGTAGTGCAAGACGCACCTTACTTCGATATTCAGAAGCCCAAGGCTTGGCCAAAGGCTACTGGAATGTTGAAAAAGAGCAAAGGCAAAATCATTATAATCTTCTATGAAGATAAAAGGACATATCCCAAGAAGGAATTGAAGCCGAGCAAGGCTCTGACTTCAAATATGGTTGTCATAATTATGTTCACTACTAGTATTAAATTGGACTTTAAATACTTAGTGTGGTACATAAAATATATGTATTGATGTTCAGAATCTGTTTTGAACAGGATACTGACTTCAATAGAGATTTATCTGCGAATTGAAAACGGGACGAAAGTCGTTGTTTTAACCGTAGATACCTAAGTTTAGGAACTACCCTTTGGGTATGTACGTAAATTAGGAAACTGTTATAATGTAACTAGTTTGACTAGAAACATTATCTCTATATCAGTGTATAATCTGTTGCGGATATACCTTTATATTCTAGAACACTAAAGTGTTTTATTATATAAAGATGATATTGAGATAAACACATTAGATGTGAATAACAGTATTTATATTTTGAATATAAATAATATCTCAAATATATAACATGACAAATAAATAGCTCAAACTGATTTGATCAGGTTGAAACTTAAAACTGGCATTGTTGTCAGGGACACAATTTAAACAGGACTCGTATATCCACACTTTTGAAGAGTGGATACTAGGACTGATTTGATTCCAATCAAATAAAGTCTACGAATCTAGTTTATTGGGCAAAGTGCCTAAAACACTATTTACTTGGTAAAAGTGTCAGTGCCACCGATCTGTTAGCCCTAGTTCATAGTGAAGCAAGTGGGCCCATGTCTAGCTAGGCTAGATGTGGATATGAGTATTTCGTGACCTTTACGGATGTGGCATCGTGTTATGGTTATGTGTTTCTTTTGAAACACAAATCAGAAACTTTCATAGTTTCTACACGAAATAGACAAACGGATCGGATAAAGTGTTAAACCATCACGGTTTGACCATGATGAAAATACTTAAGTAATAAGTTTCTCATATACTTGAAAGAGTATAGTATTCTTTCAATGAGGACTCCTCCCGGAACACGTCAATTTGACGTTGTGTCCGAAATGAGAGACCGAATTTTGTTGGACATGATAAGGTTAATCACGAGTCGCTCTGAGCTACCATTTCCTTCAACGGATACGCTAAACAGTGCAGAACTTATTTTGAATAAGGTTCCATAAATATCTGTTTGACATATATCATATTAGATATGAACGGGAAAGAAACCGGGTTTCACATTCTTTTAAATTTGGGTATGCAAGGCATATTTTGGATGATACCAAACTCAAAACCAAAATGGATAAGTGCCAAATGTAGGTTATCCTAGGGATACCATAAGTATTGTACTTATACACCTCACAAGAGAACAATTAGATTGTTGCTCACCATGTGGTTTTCCTAAGAGGAATACCGATATGCAGTGGTAAGTGGGAGGATAGTAAAACTCGATGAAAATCGGAGTAATACTATTCAAGGCACCGATTCCTAATGGAACATAAATAGTTCATCAAGGATGAAACAATACCATTAATCTTCGAATACACAAGAACCGCGTAGGTCGGAGAGAATCGGAAAACAACCTGGGGTATGGGTTTCTGATCTCACCTCATAAATATGTCTATCTTATTGAGGAACACCAACTGACTACGTATGTGGAAGTGATACAAGATATCGACTCCCTATTATGGCAAAGTGCCATAATGTCCAATATGGATTCCATGTAAATCAACTATGTTTGGAGACTAGTTGATGTACCACAAGGCATTGTGCCTATTGGTACTAAATAAGTCTTCAAGGAAGACATACATGGATGGCAACATACCATCGTATTAAGCTAGACTTGTAGCGAAAAGGTAGAGTTATCAACATTGTGTTGATTACGACGAAACCTTTTAACTGTTGCCATGGTAAATCCATTTCGACAATGCTTGCTAATGCTGCATGTTTCATTCATGAAATATAGCAGCTGAACTGGAAAACCGTTTTCCTTAACGAAAACCTTTCGGAGGATGTTTACAACATCCTGACGGTTTTGTCGAACCATAACAAGCAAACTAGGTTTGCAGGTTATTCGATCCATGTTTGGATTGAAACAAGCATTAGGTTCTTGGAATTATCGTTTTGATTTAATCATAATAGTCTATGATTTAATTCAAAATGAAAATAATTCTTGTGTATATAAGAGGGTTAGTGGGAGCGCACTGACAGTGGTTGTCCTATAATAATGATAATATGTCATTTCTTGGAAATGATATTTCCATAAAATAACAATCGGTGAAAGCTTGGCTTTCATGATAACGACTATAAGTCGTAACAACGGTACTATAAAGATAGTATAACGGTACAGTGAGCTGAAAATCTTCCAAGCAAGATACTGTTACCGTATAAACAACAAATGCGGGTTATTGCAGCAGCTGAGGCAGCAATAGAAGCCATTTGGGTCGATAACAAATCTAATTAGATTAGATATAGTTCTGTTAGCAGCTGAGCTAGGCGTCAACACATGCTAAAGAATTAATGGTCTCATCAACGATCCAGATAAATACTTCGATATTCGAATAAATCGCATCAGACGATAATCATATAAATCCGCTGACGAAAACCTTTTCTCAGCAATTTGTGCCAACCGTACATAGTTCGGGTGTCAGCACTCGAGTGACTGGCTATAGGCCAAGTGGGAGATTGTCGGACAATTATGACCCATAGCATCACTATTTGTACAGATCATGGTGTTGTTGTACAAATTAACTATGTGACAAAGGAGATTGCACTCTTATCATTAGTGATTAGATCACCTAGATGTATAAATGATGAGAGGTCCCTAGGATTTGTTCCTGGACGGAGAATGATATGAGACAGTATCAGTCCACGAAGGATAAATCATTAAATATCCCTAGTCAGAGTATTATCGAGATTGGACATCGATAAATACGTAAAAGACTAGTATTACACTTGTGCACGTTGTGAGGGCACAACAGCATAGTTCTCATATATTTGAGAATATGATACTCATGCAAGTGTGATAGGAGGTTGTGTTTTACCGACGGTACGGGAAACAGCTTCGCTCTGGATAGACCCCCGCGGAATCCCATTGGTAGTATGACTATGTGTCTATGGGAGTCTGCAATCAAGGTAGGTGTATTTGGTCTTAACCTGAGACTTGCACCGCTAATACTTGCGACAATCAATATGTTTTGGTTGCGGTCGTCTAGGGCTTTAACCGGTTCTGAGTACGCCAATTCTGGGTATATTGAGAATCGTAGTGTATTGGATGTGATGTTAAGACGGAAGTATCACTCCAGTCATATGGAGATGATGGTCACATATGATACGGAACTCGTTCTCTTAAATGCTCGAGCTATCGGGATATTATGACTAGGTCATGTATATCCGATTATAGAGACTAGTTGCCAGACATCCGATATGTGCTTCGTACGGGGCAGACACAATTCCAGCCCCAGGCATAGCATGTGAACATCCGATACTGGATCGAAATACGCAATACTACGATATACTACGCTTGATATAGATATAATATTCCTATAAGGATATTTCTGGAGATTGGGTAGGCATGACACTTTACTAGAAGCCAATATTGTCTTGTAAATCGGTATAAATGTAGTACGAGGTACTTACGTGTTCGGATAGTCTGACGACTGAATTTACTGCCAACATATCCGGGGCTCTCATGTGTCGCTTCCCGAAGATTCACCGATGATGTATGACTCGCACTTTATTAATATGGGATTAATTAGAAGAGAGAGAAAATTAATCTGGGATTAATTACGGAGATATTTTATCTGGGATAAAATATTAATTAAAGAGAGAAAACGATTAATTTGGAATTAATCGATTAAAATAATATATTTGATATATTATACGAAATTGGATTTCGACGCGGAATTAAAATTAGATTTAAATTCGGGCGAACGAATTAATTTAGAATTAATTCGTTAGCGACGTGAATAGTGATTTCGCTAGGCGTAATCGTTTAATTACGACGCGACGGAAAATTTGTTAATTTGGAATTAGCGAACCCGAGCCCGGGATTATTTGCGAGCGCATTCGCATTTCGAATTCGATTGCGCCACGCAAGTCAAATCAAGTGTCAAATCATTAGTCACATCAAGCGTCAAATCACATGTCACTTTGAGTGATATGATAATTGGATGTGAGTTGATTGAAAAGCATTAATTGTTTTTGCTTTTTGCTTTTGACTTTTTGAAATTAAAAGGTAAATGGTTTATTAATTTTGGAAAATATATAAACCAATTACATTTTCTTTTTTCTCTCTCTACACATTTACGGTTTCTAGGAAACCTTTCTTCCCTCCATTTTTTCTCTTCTCTTTCACAGCTTGGAGCCGATTTCTACTCTCCAAGTTTTTGGTTTTGCCGAATTAAAAGAGAAGCAAGAAACGATTTTTGTTGCAAAAATCAAGTGCTAGCACACACCATGAGTCTTCCTAAGGTGATAGGGTAGTGAACTCTTGAGCTTGGAATCTTTTTTTTTTGAATAAGGTGTTTTAAGTATTATCACCAAAAGAAAACTATACAAGAGCAAAGGGGCATCCCCCAGATCTAGAGAGGACAAGCCTCCCTAGAAGAAAGCCAAACGGCTACAAGAGATCAACTAAAGATGTCATCGGGCAAGTGCCACAAAGGTGAAGCCATTATTGTCATAAGATGGAGTCACCTTACGTAAGAACTAACACGATTCCGAACATCAAAAACAATATCATATAGAAGAACAGAAACTGGCCTAAGAGGCATATCATGAGTGCGAGCATTCCTCTCCCTCCATATATGGTAAACTGACGCTGCAAAGGACAAACGAACCAGAAGATGATATAAAGAGGCATCAGAGAACTGACAAAGCCACTCAACAGTTTGGCGCCAATCTCGACAGCTCCAGTCTAAACCACACATGGCTAACACAGACGACCAAACCCTCAATGAAAAGAGGCACTGAAAAAAAGATGATCGATGTCCTCACTCGAACAACCACAAAGGATACACCGCGAGCAAGAGGATATACCAAATTTCATTAGATTGTCCTGAGTACAAAGGCCTCCCTGAATGGACATCCAAAGAAGAAAAGAATGGCGGGGAATAGATTTCCGGAACCAGACAACTCGGGACCAAGGCATCTCGGGTCTCCTCGACCTCAAAGCATTCCAGGCACAATCCACAGAAAATTTCCCATGTCTATCATCTTCCCAAACCAGCATATCCTCCCTCAAACTAGAAGGAGACGGAAGGTGAGTCTGAGCCAAATCAACAAGAGCAGCAGATCTAGAAGGGGGCCAATGCCAAGCAGAATCAGAGATAATGGAAGCAACTGTCGCCATCCTATCCAAGCCAGAATCATAAATCACTCTCTCGCCCAATGAGTACTCAATCGGGCCTACAGGATGCCAATTATCAAACCACAATAAAGTCGACTCACCATTCCCAATACACACTCTCATCCGCCGACGAGACCAAGAACGAGCTCCAAAATCTTACGCCAACTCCAAGAGCAATCAGAAGGACGAGGGATCTCCCAAAAACTTCTCCCCCCCAGTAAATAAGAGTAAACCCAAGTAGACCAAGAAGAAACCTGACCAGAACAGAGAAACCAAATATGCTTGACAATAGCTGCTCTATTCCAAGCTTCCAGACTCTTTATACCCAGACCCCCCCTCCTTAAGAGGTAAACAAATTTTGCTCCAAGCTACTCTAGCCCCAGTAGTGATAAGCGCACTACCCTTCCAAAGGAAAGAACGAAGGATAGTCCTCCACCTTCCTAATCACTGACTTAGGAAGAATAAATAAAGAAGACCAATAAACCTGAATGGAGAACAAAACAGACTTTATAAGCTGGAGCCGACCTGCATAAGAGAGAAACTTACAACTCCAACTTTTAGCACGCATAACAATACGATCCACAAGAGAAGCACAATCAGAGGCCCTAAGTTTAGTAGAGATCAAAGGAAACCCCAAATACCTCACAGGAAGAGTCCCCACCTGGAATCTCAACACATCTCGCAGTTGGTCTTGCATAGAAAGAGAGATGCCAGAAGAGAAGAGATGACTCTTAGCTGGATTCGGAATTAAACCTGATAAACCACTGAACTGCCCAATACAATCCTTGATCAAAGAAATAGAGGATGCATCTGCTTTACACAAAAATCATAAGGTCATCTGCAAAACAGAGATGAGTAAGACGGTCCTTTGAACACCGCCAGTGGAACTGGAAACCCGGATCAGTAGCCATATTACGAAGAAGGCTGATAAAAACTTCCATAGCCAAAACAAAAAGATAAGGAGACATAGGATCACCTTGTCGCAACCCACGACCCCCATAGAAAAAACCATGCAGCTCACCATTAATAGAACAGAGAATCTCGTAGTAGTCATACACTCCTGAATCCAACCCACCATCCTCTCAGGAATACCAACAGTCCTCAGAACCTCAACCAAAAAATCCCAACGAACAGTGTCATAAGCTTTCATCAAGTCTATCTAAGAGCACACCTCGGGGAACCGCCATTCCGGTGATAATTCCGAACCAATTCCTGACATAAGAGAATATTGTCGCTAATACGCCTTCCCTCGACAAAAGCAGATTGATTCTGACTGATCACTGAAGGGAGAATGACCTTAATTCTGTTCGCAATCAGCTTAGCAATGCACTTGTAAATGGTGTTACAGTAAGAAATGGGCCTATAATCCTTAACCTGGGAAGGGTTAGGAATCTTAGGAATCAGAGCAATGGATGTAGCATTTACCTGCCTCAAAAGACGTCCAGAAGAAAAGAATGAATGAATAGCACATAAGACATCATCCATCCCCCACAATATTCCAACACTTCTTAAAGAAACCCGAATTAAACCCATCCGGACCTGGAGCTTTATTGTCTTTCACAGCCCGAACAAAACAGCCTTAATCTCCTCATCCTCAACCTCACGAGAAAGAGCCATACTCTGCTCCTCAGTCACATGTCTAGTAATAGCAGAATGGAGGGTCACCCTATCAAAATCCTGCTGACGGTGCTGAGGACCAAAAAGGGACTCAAAAAAAGAAACAATCTCATCTCTAACCAAAGCATCTTCCTCCACTCGGGTACCATCCTCTTTAGTAATAGAAGTAACCTTACTACGGCCATGAAAACTCTTCATAGCGGTAAAGAAGAACTTAGAATTCTGATCCCCAAGGTTAAGCCACTGAACACGAGATTTCTGTCTATTAAAGCCTTCTTCAGCCCGACTCAAATCACCATAACTCACTGAAAGACGAGCTTCCTCAGCTAACAGAGCAGGGTCACTGGGGAAGTCCTGTAAAGCACATTGAACTCTATCCAACTCCTTCCTGATCTCCAAAACACGACAAGAAATTTTAGAGAAATGCTCAACATTAAATTTCTTCAAAGCTGCTTTAACATTCTTTAGCTTACAACATAACCGGAACATTGGAGTACCATGAACATCAATATCCCAAGCCCTAGCCACAACAGAAAGAAAATCAGGATGATCCACCCAAAACTGAAAGAATTTAAAGGGAATTTTCCTTTTAGGGAGCTCTGCAAGCTTAACAACCATAGGAGAGTGATCAGAAATCCGGGAAGGAAGAAAGCGGGCAGAGAAACCCGGGAAAATACACTCCCAAGAAGGATTTACCAGAACACGGTCCAACTTGCGCCAAATAGGAGACTGAATCTGCTTATTAAACCAAGTAAACTTACACCCAGATACTGCAGATCATCCAAGCCAGCTTGACCCAAACAGCAACCCAACAAGCAGTAAAACCGAGCACTCCACTGCAATACAAGGACGCCACTGCCGCGCGTTTGAGAAGCTTGAAGGTTCATGTTCTTCGCGTCGCAAGATCCGTTCATTGTGAGTATATTTCGCACCTTCTTTGATGTGTATTCTTGCATTTTTCATCTTGATTTCATGATCTTGGGACCTAATCTAGAAACCAACATTCTCCTACTTCATTACCTTTATTGATGATCATTCGCGATATGGGTATGTGTACCTTATGTAGTACAAATCTGAAGCCTTGAGCAATTCAAAGACTTCAAGGCTGAAGTAGAAAACTAGCTTAATAAAAGTATTAAGTCACTAAGGTCTGACCGAGGTGGTGAATACTTAAGCAATGAATTTCAAGATTACTTGAGAGAAAATGGCATTGTTTCCCAGTGGACTCATTCGGGAACTCCACAACATAATGGGGTCTCCGAAAGGAGAAATCAGACATTATTAGATATGGTCCGATCAATGATGCCAGACACGGATCTACCTCTTTCATTTTGGGGTCTTGCTTTAGAAACTACAACACTACTACTAAACCAAGTTCCTTCTAAGACTGTTAGTCAAACACCATATGAGTTATGGTATGGGAAACGTCCTAGTCTTAGTTATCTAAGAATTTGGGGATGTGACGCATATGTCAAGCTCACACAAACTAACAAATTGGATGATATGGCAGTTAAATGTAAGTTTGTAGGATATGCCTTGAACTCAAGAGCATACGTGTTCTACGTCCCAAATGAACAAAGAACATTTGTCTCACGAAATGCTAAATTTCTAGAGAATGAATTACTTCTCAAGAAATATAGTGGGAGTAGACTTGACCTCGATAAGGTACGAGAAGAACAAACTAACATAGAACTAAACCCCAGGCCCCTCAATAGGGCAGCGACGTAATAACCACAAGGTTATGAACTCAGAAGGTCTGGTAGGGAAAGACATGAGCCTGAAAGATATGGTTTCCATATCGATGAGGAACATTATCAAGTCATTGATAATGACGATCCTACCAGTTATGACGAAGCAATACGTGACATTGATTCAGTCAAGTGGCTTGAGGCCATGAAATCCGAAATAGACTTTATGTATCAGAATCAAGTCTGGGACTTGGTAGATGCACCTGAATGGATAAAACCCATAGGCTGCAAGTGGATTTACAAGCGTAAAACTGATGCAGAAGGCAACATCCAAACCTATAAGGCTAGGTTTGTGGTGAAAGGTTATAGACAAATCCAAGGAATTGACTATGACGAAACCTTCTCGTCTGTTGCAATGATAAAGTCCATTCGAATTTTACTGGCACTAGCTGCACACTTTGATTATGAGATTTGGCAGATGGATGTCAAAACAACTTTCCTTAATGGGAACCTCGTAGAGGAAGTCTATATGACACAACCTGAGGGGTTTGCATCTAAGGATGATCATAATAAATTATGTGTAGGCACTGCATTATTGCATATAAGTCCCTATGATGAGTCTCATTTGGAGGCACTACCTTTTAAGTCGCGGAAGTCGTGGGAAACGGACGTCGAAAGGGGAAATTCAGAATAGGCATGACATTAGATTCATTTCGCAAGTTCACTGCTTTTCGTTCATGCTGCGTTCATTACCACGTTCGAACGTCAAACAGATTGCGGGCGTTCGTGTAGAGTTCGAACCGACGTTCGAACGGTGTCGGTATTTCTGGTTTTGCTGCTAGCCTCACACCCAAGCCCATTTAGCCCACCAAAGCCCATAAACACTAATTAAATCATATACCAAATTAAATAAAATATTAATTAAATAAAACAAATAAAATCTAATAATCACCTACCAAAATACTTACACAAATTAAAGAAATCTCATGCCTAAACAATACAAATCAAATATATTAGCTTCCTAATTTGAACCAATCTTGTCTCCAATCAATCTTAGGTTTTCCTTACAAGACACTAAATCATATCCCTTTTTAATTAGCCAAATCCCTTTCCTTGTCAAGCCTAGCCCTTGCCTATAAAAAGAACCATCCACCACCACATCTAAGCCTTAGTTCATTCACACAAGAAAGACCCAAGCTCATTGACACAACCGAACTCACACTCACAACCCTCACAAATCAAACACAACAGCCGAGACACATAAACCCTTGACCACGCACGGCCATAGCCTTTTGCCACTTCAACGAACTCACAACTCACAGCCCCTAATCACCACCGAAATCACACTCAAAACAGCCCCTAATCAGCATCCAAAAAATCGCATAAACAGCAGCACATATACCACCAAAATCACACTCAAAACAGCCCCTAATCAGCACCCAAAAAAGGCGTGAACATGTGAACCGGAGGAGTTGCGGAGCGTCCCCCCTTTTCCGATGACCGTGCACCGTACTTCCGAGAGTCGACATAAAAAGGTTAGACCTGAAGGTACTTTTCCTATTATTTCCATCTATTTTTCTTTTTTTAATTGTTTTATTCATCATTGTCGCATGAGAGTCGTTTATTAATGTGTGTTGTGGCCTTTGAATGAATGAAAATGTGCCACCTCTTGTGGTATATAGGATGGAAACCCGGACATAAATTTCATATAGCCGATTCTGAATGGACGGTAGTATGATCTATACTCGGGATACAACTCCACGTACCACTCGACCAAATAGCACATGTTTCACTTTCTTTCATCTTGTTTATTTATTATCTGCATTTTTTATCTCGCCATTTAATTTCCGTATGATGATTTGTTTGCATTGATGATGTGATGCGCATGGGCTTAGTATGTTGGTCTAAAGGTTCTCCATTTGAAGGAAGAAAATGCCAAAAGGCTACCTTTATGCCAACATTTTGCCGCGCCTCTTACATCGTGTCTTTTGCTTTATGTACGTCGGTTGTTTATGTATTGGTGATAAAGCGCATGGGCTTAGTAAGTGCGATTAAAGGTCCTCTATTTTGAGAGGTTAAAATCCTTTACCACGATGCTTTGCCTCGCCGGATAATGTATATTCGATTGGATGTCAGATATGTTCAATCGGATACACGAAGTCCGATATCGTTGTCTTTACTTCTTTATATATGTATTATGTTGTTTGCGCATAGGCTTAGTAAGTGCGATTAAAGGTCCTCTATTTTGAGAGGTTAAAATCCTTTACCACGATGCTTTGCCGCGCCGGATAGTGTATATTCGATTGGATGCGAGATGAGTTCAATCAGATACGTGAGGTCATACATTGTGGATTTGTTTGTTTATGTATGTGTTGCATGCATCAGGTCTGGTTCCATTTGAATGCGTTCTCGAACGCCACACGAACGCGAACCTTCTGTTTACCGTTCGAACGCGTTCTCGAACGCTACATGAACATGCACGCATTTTTTTTAGTTTCATCATGCATCAGGTCTGGTTCCGTTCGAACGCGTTCTCGAACACTATACGAATGCGAACCTTCTGTTTACCGTTCGAACGCGTTCTCAAACTGATGCATGATGACGCACGCATTTTCTTAGTTCATCATGCATCAGGTCTAGTTCCATTCGAACGCGTTCTCGAACGCTATACGAACACGAACCTTCTATTTACCGTTCGAACGCGTTTCAGAACGCTACACGAACGCGCACTGAACTGAGTCCTTTTCATCAGATGGCATGCATAATTGTCCCTAGTAGCTATCCCTTCGTATGATGAACCTGATTGCTTCTCTGTATTACGCAAGATTGTGTATGTGTCGTTCATCTCTATTCCCCACATGTATGAGTACAATGTGTTTATTAACTTGTATGCTTGCAGTATGTTAATTTATCTTTATGTATGCAAATTGAGACATAGATTACATGCAAATAGGCTGTATGCAAATTCATATATGTGTTACATGTAAATTTAAATGAACTTGTTGATGTATGCATGTGAACTTATGGGTAAATCATCCTTGGAAATATGTTGCTTAGGCTTGGTTAGATTATTGCACAAATCATTTTATTACAAGTGGCATGAGTAAGAGACCATTCTGAACCCAACGGTTTGAGGTCTACCCTTTCGAGGGGTGAGTGCGGCCTTAAATCTCATTTTCCTGGTTCACACCGGGTGGCGACTCCATTATTCTCCGGTTTAGTCCACCGCAGGCTAATCCGTACTCCCAACTAGGCCGCGAGCCTAGAACAGCATGCGTCGCCCAGTTTCTGTGTTCCCACAGTCTGGCGACTCCACTGTGCTGGACAATTATGACCCATAGCGTCACTATTTGTACAGATCATGATGTTGTTGTACAAATTAACAATGTGACAAATGAGATTGCACTCTTATCATTTGTGATTAGATCACCTAGATATATAAATGATGAGAGGTCCCTATGATTTGTTCCTGGACGGAGAATGATATGAGACAGTATCAGTCCACGAAGGATAAATCATTAAATATCCCTAGTCAGAGTATTATCGAGATTGGACATCGATAAATACATAAAAGACTAGCATTACACTTGTGCACGTTGTGAGGGCACAACAACATAGTTCTCATATATTTGGGTATAGGATACTCATGCAAGTGTGATAGGAGGTTGTATTTTACCGATGGTACGGGAAACAGCTTCGCTCTGGATAGACCCCTGCGGAATCTCATTGGTAGTATGACTATGTGTCTATGGGAGTCTGCAATCAGGGTAGGTGTATTTGGTCTTACCTGAGACTTGCACCGCTAATGCATACGACAATCAATATACTTTAGTTGAGGTCGTCCAGGGCTTTAACAGGTTCTATGTATGCCAATTCTGGGTATATTGAGAATCGTAGTGTGTTGGGTGTGATGTTAAGACGGAAGTATCACTGCAGTCATATGGAGATGATGGTCACAAAGGATACAAAACTCGTTCTCTTAAATGCTCGAGCTATCGGGATATTATGACTTGGTCATGTATATCCGATTATAGAGACTAGTTGCCAGACATCCGATATGTGCTTCGTACGGGGCAGACACAATTCCAGCCCCAGGCATAGCATGTGAACATCCGATACTGGATCGAAATATGCAATACTACGATATACTACGCTTGATATAGATCTAATATTCCTATAAGGATATTTCTGGAGAATTGGGTAGGCATGGCGTTTTGCTAGAAGCCAACATTGTCTTGTAAATCGGTACAAACGTAGTACGAGGTACATACGTGTTCGGATAGTCCGACGACCGTATTTACTGCCAATATATCCGGGGATCTCATGGGTCGCTTCCCGAAGATTCACCGATGATGTATGACTCGCACTTTATTAATCTGGGATTAATTAGAAGAGAGAGAAAATTAGTCTTGGATTAATTGCGGAGATATTTTATCTGGGATAAAATATTAATTAAATAGAGAGAACGATTAATTTGGAATTAATCGATAAAATAATATATTCGATATATTATACGAGATTGGATTTCGACGCGGAATTAAAATTAGATTTTAATTCGGGCGAACGAATTAATTTAGAATTAATTCGTTAGCGACGTAAATAGTGATTTTACTAGGCGTAATCATTTAATTACGACGTAACGGAAAATTCGTTAATTTGGAATTAACGAACCCGAGCCCGGGATTATTTACGAGCGCATTCACATTTCGAATTCGAGTGCGGCAAGCAGGTCAAATCGAGCGTCAAATCGCAAGTCACATCAAACGTCAAATCAAATGTCACTTTGAGTGATATGACAAGTTGTCACTTGATTTGAGTGATTGATGTGGTAGTTGAAAAGCAATAATGGCTTTTGCTTTTTGACTTTTGCTTTTTGAAATTAAAAGAATTTGGTAAATGGTTTAATAATATTTTGGAAATATAAAAAAACTATATACACTGTTTCTTTTAATTTTCTCTCTCCCTTTTAAGCATTTCTTCTCCCTCTCTTTCCCTCCTTCTTCCTCTCACGATTTGGAACCGTTTTCTTCCTTCCATTTTCTGGTTTTGACCGAATTAGTGAGAAGCAAAGAAGAAGAAGAAGTGCTAGCACACACATGAGTGATACATAAGTGATAGGGAAACGAACACTTGAGTTTGGAATCGTTTTTGGAGCTTGGAGCTTGGAGCTTCCATGGTGTTCATCAATGGCCGATTTTGGAGGAGCCAAAACAGACCAAAACCGAGCAGTCCCTGCAGTTCTAGGAGGCCGCTGCCGCGAGTTTGAGAAGCTTGAAGACTCGTGTTCATCGCGTTGCAAGATCCGATCAATGTGAGTATGTATTTCGCCTTACTCCTTTGTGTATTCAAGTGAATTTCTTGCTTGATTTGATGATTCTTGGGACCTAATTAGAAACCAACAATGGTATCTATGAGCTTTGATCAAGCATGAAAAAGTTAGGGTTTGAAATTGGGTAAAATCAATTGAAGCATGATTTGGTTGAATTGATTGATTAAGTATGCTTGTATGTTGATTAATTGAAGTTGTGTATGTTCAATTTCATGAAATTGGATTGGATCCATTTTTCCCCAAATTTTTGGGTATGGCCGAAAATTGAGACCCTAATATCTTGGTGATTTTTTGTTTGTTTGATCATTGGTTGACTTAAAACAATAGGGTAATGTTGTTTTGAAGTTCAATTGGATTGAATTTTGATTTGGAACATTTTTCCCTTTTAAAGTTGGCTTGGCCGAATTTAGTAAGACATGAAATTCATTGTGATTTTTTGTTTTTGATTCATTGGATGAGTTGAATTGATTTGGGAAATAATGATTGTGGATTCAATTGGATTGAAACCGAATCGGATTGGAAAAACCCCTAATTGCCGAGACTTTAAGCATGTAAATTGGGTTTGATTTTGATTGAATTGTGTTGGACACTATTTGTTGTTAAATTGCATGATTAATTATGCTAATTGATGTTTTAGAAATAGTAATTGGGTGGTTAATTGTGTAATACACTTAGGTTAATTAATTATGGAATTTGGAATTTTATAAGTTAATTAATTGGGCTTGTTTTTGGAAATTGGGCCTTAAAGGTTGTAATTGGGCTTTTGGGCTTGGTTGTACCAAGTTAGGTTTAGGCCAATTTGGTTGGATCCAATTAGGCCCAAAACCGAATCCAAAAAGTCCAATTTTGACTTAATGGAGCTTAATTATTTAATTGGGCCTAATCGGCCAAAATTAATTTAAAGGCTTATGGGGTAACTCCTGGATGGACCTTGGTTATCGGTTTGACCCGAGTTGACCAAAAGTCCACGCCTTAAAGAAATTAATTAAAAGCCCAGTGGACTTTAATTAAATAAAAAATTAGATGTTAATCGGGCTTAGAGACCCGTTGCCATTAATTTGGAATTTAAGTCGTAAAGGTTCGTTAATAAAAGTGTAATTTAATTTGGAATTAAATAGTGAATTAGAATTAAATGCATATTAAATTGGATTTAATGTTGTAGTTTAATTTAATTCAAGAATTCGTACTTTGAGTAAGTATTCGCAAAATGAGTTTGACTCGCGCAAAAATCAAATCGTTGTTTGAACATTAGATGATCACTTATTATCAGATTAATTAATTGGATTAGATTGATTGATAACATGCTTGTATGAATACATGGTTGCGATGCATGAATAATGTATATCGGATGGATATTAGATGGGTGGGACAATTTTGGAAATTGTAATAAATTTGATTTATTAATTGGACCTGCGTGTCCAGCTTTATCACCTCTATACTCTTTGTATTCTCTTCTCACTTATTCCCCTCAATGTAAATGAGGTTTCTTTAGAAGTGTAGTGTAACGGGTAGAAGTAATACATGTGCTAGCTTTGGAGAGAGAAAATGAGAGATTTGATCTAGGATCAATGTAAAGTATCCATCCGCATATCATTATTATTTTATTCATATGCGCTTTATTATGTGTTTAGAATGCATGTTTAAGGTGTATGATGATGAGACCTTAACAAAGATAATAAATTGGTTGCCAATTTGCACGCGAAAAACCCTCGCTAAATATTAAGCGTCTTTCATTCCATTGAGTGATTCTCACTCAAGATCCGAGACGGCATTGGTTTGTTGGCCAAAGTCAAGGCCTTTGTCTATCGAAGATGTGTTTGAATCACGAAGGCTTTGTTCCATATCAGTGTCTTGTCCAAGTTGTGGTTTGTTAGCCAAAGTCAAGACCACTTCTTGTCCATCGACATTGATTACGAAGCTTTCCATAGTCAATGGGTCGCGCTTGACTGGGATCACTAAGTTTGTTGTGCCAAAGCCAAGGCTTAGTTGATTCAGAGGAAAAAGGTTAGGTAATACATTGGATGTATTGGCATATATAAGATATATGTTTCGGATTTGGATATCCCCCTACCGGATCTAGGAATTGGATTGGATTCAATTGATCTTAGAGATCTACCTAGTTAATTATCATACAATTTGTTGGCCAAAGTCAAGATTGTGTGATATTTAACGGGATCCTAGCCCACTAGGAAACACGGTTTCCCGAGTACTCGACAGAGGGTTAGAGGCTCGTCGAAAAATAGTGGGAGGCAAGAATTGAATTTGCAATATTCGTTTAATTACTTGCTCATACGCGCTCATCACAAATTATTTCGTCGTTAGATTAAATGTTAGTTGGACTAATTTTAAATTGTTGTTTTAATTAAACAGTTGGACTGTATTATAGTTGATTATATAATTGGATTATAGTAATCAATATATTTGAATTAATTAATTTCAATTTACAGTTGATTTTATAATTAGATTATAATAATCAATGTAATTGAGGTTAATTGATTTAAATTATATTTGATTGTATAGTTGGACTATAATAATCAATATAATACATAGTACCACAAATCGTTGATTAAATAGTTGGACTATTAGAATAAAGATAAAAATGAAAGATTAGTGTTTAAAACATAATCCTGGGTGAAAATGTAATTTAGACGACTATAATTTTCAAATTGGGAATAATTTCAGGATGGTCCTGGAAAAATAATAAGTTATTTTATTTGATAAAATAATATATTAAGCCTAAGGCTGGAGTTAAGCAAATAAGTGGAACATGATATTTGGAATATTCATGTAATGAAAACTTTAGCGCTTAATCCATTAAGCTTGTCGCGTAGACTCCTTAATTTCTGAATCAGAATTAAGGATTAGATCCTTAAAGTATGATACTGAAATTGAAGGATTTTCATGGATCTATTTTAGATTCTTTGAAATACTAAATTGCAATAAATAATTCTTGGAGAATTAATGACTAATCTCGAGGAGATAATGTCAAACTTTGCAATTAGGCAAGTAGCGCAAGGCGCACCTTACTTCGATATTCTAGAAACCCGAGGCTTGGCCAAAGGCTACTGGAGTGTGAAAAAGGGCAAAGTCAAAATCATTATAATCTTCTGGGAAGATAAATGACATATTCCACGAAGGAATTGAAGACGAGCAAGACTCTGACTTCAAAAATGATTATCATAATTATGTTCACAGCTAGTATTAAAATTAGATTTTAGATACTTAGTGTGATACATAAAATATATGTATTGATGTTCAGAATCCATTTTGAACAGGATACTCACTTCAATTGAGATTTATCTGCAAATCGAAAACGGGACGAAAGTCGCTGTTTTAACAGTAGATACCTGAATTTAGGAACTACCTTCGGGTTAGTACTTAAATTAAGAAAATGTTATAATGTAACTAGTTTGACTAGAAACATTATCTTTATATCAGTGTTTGACCCGCTGCGGGTGAACCTTTATATTCTAGAACACTAAAGTGTTTCATTATATAAAGATGATATTGAGATAAACACATTAGATGTAAATAACAGAATTTATATTTTGAATATAAATAATATCTCAAATATATAACATGACAAATAAATAGCTCAAACTGATTTGATCAATTAAGAAACTAATCGTGGCATTGTTGTCTGGGACACAATTAAACAAGACTCGTATATCCACACTTTCGAAGAGTGGGTACTTGGACTGATTTGATTCTATTCAAATAAAGTCTACGAATCTAGTTTATTGGGCAAAGTGCCTAAAACACTATTTACTTAGTAAAAGTGCTAGTGCCACCGATCTGTTAGCCCTAATTCATAGTGAAGTAAGTGGGCCCATGTTTAGCTAGGCTAGATGTGGATATGAATATTTCGTGACCTATACGGATGTGGCATCGCGTTATGGTTATGTGTTTCGATTGAAACACAAATCAGAAACTTTCTCAGTTTCGACACGAAATAGACAAACAGATCGGCTAAAGTATTAAACCGTCACGGTAAGACCGTAATGGAAATACTTAAGCAATAAGTTTCTTGTATACTTGAAAGAGTATAGTAATCTTTCAATGAGGACTCCTCCCGGAACACGTCAATTTGACGGTGTGTCCGAACAGGATTAACCGAATTTTGTTAGACATGATAAAGTTAATCATGAGTCGCTCTGAGCTACCATTTTTTTTGGATAAGGTAAGTATTATAACCAAAAGAAAACTATACAAGAGCAAAGGGGCATCCCCCAGGATCTAGAGAGGACATGCCCTCCTAGAAGAAAGCCAAACGGCTACAAGAGATCAACTAAAGATGTCATCGGGCAAGTGCCACGAAAGGTGAAGCCATTTATTGTCATAAGATGGAGTCACCTTACGTAAAGAACTAACACGATTCCGAACATCAAAAAAAAATATCATATAGAAGAACAGAAACTGGCCTAAGAGGCATATCATGAGTGCGAGCATTCCTCTCCCTCCATATATGGTAAACTGACGCTGCAAAGGACAGACGAACCAGAAGATGATATAAAAAGGCACCGGAGAACTGACAAAGCCACTCAACAGTTTGGCGCCAATCTCGACAGCTCCAATCTAAACCACACATGGCTAGCACAGACGACCAAACCCTCGATGAAAAGAGGCACTGAAATAAAAGATGATCGATGTCCTCACTCGAACAACCACAAAGGATACACCGCGAGCATGAGGATATACCAAATTTCATTAGAGTGTCTTGAGTACAAAGGCCTCCCTGAATAGACATCCAAAGAAGAAAAGAATGGCGGGGAATAGATTTCCGGAACCAGACAACTCGGGACCAAGGCATCTCGGGTCTCCTTGACCTCAAAGCATTCCAGGCACTATCCACAGAAAATCTCCCATGTCTATCATCCTCCCAAACCAGCACATCCTCCCTCAAACTAGAAGGAGACGGAAGGTGAGTCTGAGCCAAATCAACAAGAGCAGTAGATCTAGAAGGGGGCCAATGCCAAGCAGAATCAGAGATAATGGAAGCAACTGTCGCCATCCTATCCAAGCCAGAATCATAAATCACTCTCTCGCCCAATGAGTCCTCAATCGGGCCTACAGGATGCCAATTATCAAACCACAATAATGTCGACTCACCATTCCAATACTCACTCTCATCCGCCGACGGGACCAAGAACGAAGCTCCAAAATCTTACGCCAACTCCAAGAGCAATCAGAAGGACGAGGGATCTCCCAAAAACTTCTCCCCCTCAGTAAATAAGAGTAAACCCAAGTAGACCAAGAAGAAACCTGACCAGAACAGAGAAACCAAATATGCTTGACAATAGCCGCTCTATTCCAAGCTTCCAGTGACAGTGAAAGTCCGGAGTAATGATGATATATCATTTCTTGGAAATGATATTCCCATAATATAATCGGTGAAAGCTTGGCTTTCATGATGACGACTATAAGTCATAACAACGGTACTATAAAGATAGTATAACGGTACAGTGAGTTGGAAATCTTCCAAGCAAGATACTGTTATCATATAAACAACAAATGCGGGTTATTGCAGCAGCTGAGGCAGCAATAGAAGCCATTTGGGTCGATAACAAATCTAATTAGATTAGATATAGTTCTGTTAGCAGCTGAGCTAGGCGTCAGCACATGCTAAAGAATTAATGGTCTCATCGATGATCCAGATACTTATTTTGATAATCATCTGATTCGTTCGGATCATACATCGCGGCGATGTGATGATCGAATAAATCGCATCAGATGATAATCATGCAAATCCGGTGACGAAAACCTTTTCTCAACAGTTTGAGCCAACCATACATAGTTCGGGTGTCAAACACTCGAGTGACTGGCTATAGGCCAAGTGGGAGATTGTTGGACAATTATGACCCATAGCGTCACTATTTGTACAGATCATGATGTTGTTGTACAAATTAACTATGTGACAAAGAAGATTGCACTCTTATCATTTGTGATTAGATCACCTAGATATATAAATGATGATAGGTCCCTATGATTTGTTCCTGGACGGAGAATGATATGAGACAGTATCAGTCCACGAAGGATAAATAATTAAATATCCCTAGTCAGAGTATTATCGAGATTGGACATCGATAAATACGTAAAAGACTAGTATTACACTTGTGCACGTTGTGAGGACACAACAACATAGTTCTCATATATTTGGGTATAGGATACTCATGCAAGTGTGATAGGAGGTTGTGTTTTACCGATGGTACGGGAAACAACTTTGCTCTGGATAGACCCCTGCGGAATCCCATTGGTAGTATGACTATGTGTCTTTGGGAGTCTGCAATCATGGTAGGTGTATTTGGTCTTAACCTGAGACTTGCACCACTAATATATACGACAATCAATATACTTTAGTTGAGGTCGTCTAGGGCTTTAACAGGTTCTGTGTACGCCAATTCTGGGTATATTGAGAATCGTAGTGGGTGTGATGTTAAGACGGAAGTATCACTCCAGTCATATGGAGATGATGGTCACATAGGATACAGAACTCGTTCTCTTAAATGCTCGAGCTATCGGGATATTATGACTTGGTCATGTATATCCGATTATAGAGACTAGTTGCCAGACATCCGATATGTGCTTCGTACGGGGCAAACACAATTCCAGCCCCAGGCCTAGCACGTGAACATCCGATACTGGATCGAAATACGTAATACTACGGTATACTACGCTTGATATAGATCTAATATTCCTATAAGGATATTTCTGGAGAATTGGGTAGGCATGGCGCTTTGCTAGAAGCCAACCTTGTCTTGTAAATCGGTACAAACGTAGTACGAGGTACTTACGTGTTCGGATAGTCCGACGACCGTATTTACTGCCAACATATCTGGGGATCTCATGGGTTGCTTCCCGAAGATTCACCGATGATGTATGACTCGCACTTTATTAATCTAGGATTAATTAGAAGAGAGAGAAAATTAATCTGCGATTAATTGCGGAGATATTTTATCTGGGATAAATATTAATTAAAGAGAGAGAACGATTAATTTGGAATTAATTGATAAAATAATATATTCGATATATTATACGAGATTGGATTTCGACGCGGAATTAAAATTAGATTTTAATTCGGGCGAACGAATTAATTTAGAATTAATTCGTTAGTGATGTGAATAGTGATTTCGCTAGGCGTAATCATTTAATTACGACGCAACGGAAAATTCGTTAATTTGGAATTAACGAACCCGAGCCCGGGATTATTTACGAGCGCATTCGCATTCGCATTTCGAATTCGAGTGCGGCACGCAAGTCAAATCGAGCGTCAAATCACAAGTCACATCAAGCGTCAAATCAAATGTCACTTTGAGTGATGTGACAAGTTGTCACTTGATTTGAGTGATTGATGTGGTAGTTGAAAATCAATAATGGCTTTTGCTTTTTGACTTTTTCTTTTTGAAATTAAAAGAATTGGTAAATGGTTTAATAATATTTTGGAAATATAAAAAAACTATAAACACTTTTTCTTTTAATTTTCTCTCTCCCTTTTACGCATTTCTTCTCCCTCTCTTTCCCTCCTTCTTCCTCTCACGGTTTGGAACCGTTTTCTTCCTTCCATTTTCTGGTTTTGACCGAATTAGTGAGAAGCAAAGAAGAAGAAGAAGTGCTAGCACACACATGAGTGATACATAGGTGATAGGGAAACGAACACTTGAGCTTGGAATCGTTTTTGGAGCTTGGAGCTTGGAGCTTCCATGGTGTTCATCAATGGCTGATTTTGGAGGAGCCAAAACAGACGAAAACCGAGCAGTCCCTGCAGTTCTAGGAGGCCACTGCCGCGAGTTTGAGAAGCTTGAAGACTCGTGTTCATCGCGTTGCAAGATCCGATCAATGTGAGTATGTATTCCGCCTTACTCCTTGTGTATTCATGCGAATTTCTTGCTTGATTTGATGATTCTTGGGACCTAATTAGAAACCAACACACTGGGGATAGAGAATCGGCCCCGAAATAATGTCTTGTAATATTATGATTTGTGCTTTAATTAACTGTGTTTACTGTGGGTTAAAAGGGGTTTAATCAAAGGCACTTTTAAGGCTAGGTAATGGTTTGGTGTCTTCCCTCATTTACTACCTTTCTATACGGAAAAGCTGTGAAGGCACCTAGATAATCACTTACTTAGGGCCTATTGTGATGGACTAATTTGGAGGACTCGTTGTTTATTCCTGTCACCAAGCGATAAGAGCCTAAGAGGCTAGGGTACTTAAGAGAGCCTCGTTCCACCCTCCCTCTGGGGAATCTACAACGGGAAATCCATTTGACAGTCAATCACATACCATAACTCATTGGCACGTACCTTAAGGTATAAAAAAGGTGCGCTCACTTGTCGCTCGGACCCTTGAGTGGGGAGACCTAGTTGTGGGCAATCCTTCGCCAGCGAGAGTCTTTGACTACACTCCTGCAAACCCACACGTGGACCGAGGTTGTATGACCTATAGCAACTATTTCCTTGTGCTTGTGGACCATCCTCATTTGGGTGCAGTTGGGCCTCTTGTCAGAAATGCGAACTTGTTAGGCCATTTAAACTGGGACGAGTTCATATCCTATGATGATTGGGCCAAAATCTTTTGAAATGTTGATGGGCCACTCTGTAGAAGTTATTTTTGTATGCCTGTGTTTGGGAACATTGTCATTTGGATCCATTCGGACCTTTTGTCATAATGTATGGGCTTGTTGGGCTATTTAAACTAGGACAAGAACGTATCTTATGACGATTGGGCCAAAAGCTCCTGAAACGCAAATGGGCCATTATATGTTTGCGTTTAGGAACATTATCATTTGGATACAGTTGGACTTCTTGCCATGAGATGTGAACTTGTTGGGCCATTTAAATTGGGGCGAGTTCCCTCCTATGACAGTTAGCCCAAAAGCTTCTATAATCATGATGGGCCGATTTGTGTGAAGATTTAATGAGTTGATATATTCCTAGTATCGCATGCATCTCATTCATCTCATGCATACATATATCATGTTAACACCTCTATGTCTAAAAAGATATCATAGAGTCCCGTTGGGTTATGGAAGATGGAAGACTCACCAAAAGACCGGTAACAGATATGAGTACGTCTGATAACGAGGTATCCCGGATAGATCAGTTGGAAAATGGTTTCGCCAAGATTACCGAACAGTTGCAAGCCTTGACTACCGCCATGACAAATATGGCTGTACCCCGTGATGGGGGAAATTCTGAGAATGTGAGGCGCGAGGAGCCTCCGAATGGGTTGGGGGATGATATCCCCGCTTTTGATGACGACATGACAGAGTATGCAATAGGTAGAGTGATTGGGTCTCAGGCAGAATTTCAGAAGCTTCAGGATCAGGTTGAGTCAGTTACCCGTAAGATGAAGGGTAAGGACGAAGAATTACTAGACTATGAGGCGATGACCTTTGAGGAACAGTTGCCTGCTCAGTATAAGATGCCGAATATGGCCAAGTTCAACGGGAATGGGGATCTGAGGGTCCACCTCCTACAATATGTGTCAATTATGAGTTCAGTGGGCCTGACACATCGTCAAGCTCAGAAGATGTTTGAGATGTCACTTGAGGGGGCACCCCTAGTGTGGTACCATAGCCTTGAAAGAAAGGTTAAGGAGGATTGGAGGGAATTGGCAGATGCATTCCTGAAATAGTATGTTACAAACTTGAAGATTGATTTGTCACTCCGTGATTTGGAGAACACTAAGCAGAAGCCGGAAGAAAGCTTCAAAGAGTATGTAGACCGCTGGAGAAGCCAGCTTCTGAAGATGCAGACTCGGCCCTCTGAGAAGGACCAGATTAAAATGATCATCAAGGGCACTAAGCCCTCGATCTATGGCAAGTTGAGGAGGATGACTTCAATGATTGCAGATTTCCAACAGCTGAGGGAAACTGTCATGGACATTGAAGAAGAGGAAGCCGAGAACCGAAAGTTCTATGGCTAGAATAGGAGGACTTTTGGGGGGCATTCTGAGACTAAACCTGCTGCTGCCGAGGTTGCTGCCATCAAGAACCGGCATTTCTCCAACTTGGGAAGACCTTTCTCCAAGGTACTTGAGAAGTTGACAAGGCAAGGATTCTTAAAACCTTTGGAGCCTAAACCACTTCCAAATCCCCCACCACCACATCTAAAAATAGACCGCTACTGTCACTTCCACCAGCAACACGGCCATGATACTGACAGCTGTTCCCGCCTCCGGTATGAAATTCAGGACCTCATTGATCCCCAAAAAAAACCTGATCCTGAAAAAGAACAGTCTAGCACACACACCAACCCTCTGCCAGATTATCACTCTGTTCCCCCACCGACTTACATGATCAACTCCGGCCTACCCGAAACCTTTGTCCTCCAAACTCTCAATCACCAGGCTTCTTGCATTGAGATAAAGGATAACAGTAGTAAAGAACCGTAGGCCGAGGAAGAAAGCAATGAAACTGCTATTTCTGGTTTATTTTCTGCATTTTTAATAAAGACATCAACTTTGTCTACTTGTTTGAACATTTTCCTGAATAATAATAAAGACGTCCATTTCGCCTACTTGCCTGAGTCCTTTCCTTTCAACCTGCATGACATGAGTATGTTGACAAAAGCATTCAACCATGATACCATGATATTCAGCGACACTCAGAACACAGGGATTTCCAAAAGAAGCAAGCAGAAACGACAGAATAACCGTTCAGTAATGGGAAATGGGGCAGGGCAGTGAGGCTATCGGACTTGGAAGGAAATGAGTTCACCGAGCCGATCAATGTGGATAGATTGAGCAGTACTTTGCCAGAGGAAGAGAAAACCGAGCAGTCACCAAGGGAATTGGTGGACGACCTAACCCAACGGGATATGAAACTCATTCGTTCATACATGCATACACATAACGCATTTTGCATTCCTTTTTGTGTTTGTTTTGTTTTGTATTCAAAGGTTTCAAAGAAGAAAAAGAGAAAGCGTCAAATGCAAGCCAACCGGAAGCAGCAACAGTACAGTATCAGCAGTCTTCAAGAATGAATCACGGGGTTGAGGCCCATATCAGTATCAGTCTAGGGGCGAGACCCATATCAGTATCAGTCTGTGGGCGAGGCCCACATCTGTATCAGTCCAGGGGCGAGGCCCATATCAGTATCAGCCTAGGGGCAAGGCCCACATTAACATCAGATCAGTTTTTCCGGGTACGACACTTCGGGTATGGAGATACAGAATCAGTTTTGCTGGGTACGGCACTCTGGGTATGGAGACATCAGATCAATTTTGCCAGGTACGGCACTCTGGGTATGGAGACATCAGTTTAGCACGCCATGTACGGCACTTCGGATATGGAGATATTACTGCGACGCCTTGGGTATGAGGTTGAGCACACCAGGTACGGCACTCCGGGTATGGCGATATTACTGCGACGCCTTGGGTATGAGGTTTAGCACATCAGGTACGGCACTCCGGGTATGGAGATATTACTGCGATGCCTTGGGTATGAGGTTTAGTACGCCAGGTACGACACTCCGGGTATGGAGATATTACTGCGACGCCTTAGGTATGAGGTTTAGCACGCCAGGTACGACACTCCGGGTATGGAGATATTACTGCGACGCCTTGGGTATGAGGTTTAGCATGCCAGGTAAGGCACAACATCAACTCCACGCAACACATGGCAAGTCAAGTGGCAGCTGGCGAGCCAGGTAAGTGAAAATGCATTGCATAACTTTGATAGGATTGTCACTGTTACACGTTACACAAGTCCCATCAAAGTGGGGGAGACTGTAGGCACTGCATTTTTGCATATAAGTCCCTATAATGAGTCTCATTTGGAGGAACTACCTTTTAAGTAGCGGAAGTCGCGGGAAACGGACGTCGAAAGGGGAAATTCAGAATAGGCATGACATCAGATTCATTTCGCAAGTTCACTGCTTTTCGTTCGTGCTGCGTTCGTTACCACGTTCGAACGTCAAACAGATTGCGGACGTTCGTGTAGCGTTCGAACCGGCGTTCGAATGGTGTCGGTATTTCTGATTTTGCTGCTAGCCTCACACCCAAGCCCATTTAGCCCACCAAAGCCCATAAAACACTAATTAAATCATATACCAAATTAAATAAAATATTAATTAAATCATATACCAAATTAAATAAAACAAATAAAATCTAAATAATCACCTACCAAAATACTTACACAACTTAAAGAAATCGCATGCCTAAACAATACAAATCAAATATATTAGCTTCCTAATTTGAACCAATCTTGTCTCTAATCAATCTTAGGTTTTCCTTACATGACACTAAATCATATCCCTTTTTAATTAGCCAAATCACTTTCCTTGTCAAGCCTAGCCCTTGCCTATAAAAAGAACCCTCCACCACCACATCTAAGCCCAAGTTCATTCACACAAGAAAGACCCAAGATCATTGACACAACCGAACTCACACTCACAACCCTCACAAATCAAACACACAGCCGAGACACATAAACCATTGACCACGCACGGCCATGGCCTTTTGCCACTTCAACGAACTCACAACTCACAGCCCCTAATCACCACCGAAATCACACTCAAAACAGTCCATAATCAGCACCGAAAAAACTGCATAAACAACAGCCCATATACCCTGAAATTATCGAAAAATACACCCCAAAAACAGCAGCAAAATAGCAGCGAATCGGAGTCAAAACAGTAGCTTGAGCAGTGGAACAACGAGGAAAGGCGTGAACATGTGAACCGGAGGAGTTGCGGAGCATCCCCCCTTTTCCGACGACCGTGCACCGTACTTCAGAGAGTCGACATAAAAAGGTTAGACCTGAGGGTACTTTTCCTATTATATCCATCTATTTTTCTTTTTTTAATTGTTTTATTCATCATTGTCGCATGAGAGTCGTTTATTAATGTGTGTTGTGGCCTTTGAATGAATGAAAATGTGCCGCCTCTTGTGGTATATATGATGGAAACCCGGACATAAATTTCATAGCCGATTTTGAATGGACGGTAGTATGATCTGTACTCGGGATACAACTCCACGTACCACTCGAGCAAATGGCACATGTTTCACTTTGTTTTATCTTGTTTGTTTATTATCTGCATTTTTCATCTCGCCATTTAATTTTCGTATGATGATTTGTTTGCATTGATGAAGTGATGCGCATGGGCTTAGTATGTTGGTCTAAAGGTTCTCCATTTGAAGGAAGAAAATGCCAAAAGGCTACCTTTATGCAAACATTTTGCCGCGCCTCTTACATCGTGTCTTTTACTTTATGTATGTCGGTTGTTTATGTATTGGTGATAAAGCGCATGGGCTTAGAAAGTGCGATTAAAGGTCCTCTATTTTGAGAGGTTAAAATCCTTTACCACGATGCTTTACCGCGCCGGATATTGTATATTCGATTGGATGTGAGATATGTTCAATCGGATACACGAAGTCCGATATCGTTTTCTTTACTTCTTTATATATGTATTGTGTTGTTTGCGCATGGGCTTAGTAAGTGCGATTAATGGTCCTCTATTTTGAGAGGTTAAAATCCTTTACCACGATGCTTTACCGCGCCGGATAGTGTATATTCGATTGGATGCGAGATGAGTTCAATCGAATACGTGAGGTCATACATTGTGGATTTGTTTGTTTATGTATGTGTTGCATGCATCAGGTCTGGTTTTGCCGCGCCGGATAGTGTATATTCGATTGGATGCGAGATGAGTTCAATCGGATACGTGAGGTCCTACATTGTGGATTTGTTTGTTATGTATGTGTTGCATGCATCAGGTCTGGTCCGTCGAACGCGTTCTCGAACGCCACACGAACGCAAACCTTCTGTTTACCGTTCGAACGTGTTCTCGAACGCTACGCGAACGCGCACGCATTTTTTTTAGTTTCATCATGCATCAGGTCCGGTTCCGTTCGAACGCGTTCTCGAATGCTATACGAACGCGAACCTTCTGTTTACCATTCGAACGCATTCTCGAACGCTACGCGAACGCGCACATATTTTCTTAATTTCATCATGCATCAGGTCTGGTTCCGTTCGAACGTGTTCTCGAATGATATACGAACGCGAACCTTCTGTTTACTATTCGAATGCGTTTCCGAACGCTACACGAACGCGCATACACTGATCTGATTGCTTCTCTGTATTACGCAAGATTGTGTATGTGTCGTTCATCTATATTCCCCATATGTATGAGTACAATGTGTTTATTAACTTGTATGCTTGCCGTATGTTAATTTATCTTTATGTATGCAAATTGAGACATAGATTACATGCAAATAGGCTGTATGGAAATTCGGATATGTGTTACATGTAAATTTAGATGAACTTGTTGATGTATGCATGCGAACTTAAGGGTAAATCATCCTTGGAAATATGTTGCTTAGGCTTGGTTAGATTATCGCACAAATCATTTTATTACAAGTGACATGAGTAAGAGACCATTCTGAACCCAACGGTTTGAGGTCTTCCCTTGCGAGGGGTGAGTGCGGCCTTAAATCTCATTTTCCTGGTTCACACCGGGTGGCGACTCCATTATTCTCCGGTTTAGTCCCCCGCGGGCTACTCCGTACTCCCAACTAGGCCGCAAGCCTAGAACAACATGCGTCACCCAGTTTCTGTGTTCCCACAGTATGCAAGCTTAAACGATCCATTTATCGACTCAAGCAAGCCTCCAGAAGTTGGAATATACGATTTGATGAGACAATCAAAGAATTTGACTTCATCAAAAATGTAGACGAACATTGTGTTTACAGGAAAAGTAGTGGGAGTGCTGTTGTATTTCTTGTATTATATGTCGATGACATATTAAACATCGAGAATGATATTCCCATGATGCAAGCCACCAAACAATGGTTATCTCAGAATTACTCCATGAAAGATTTGGGAGAAGCAACCTACATCCTCGGCATTAAGATCTACCATAATATATCGAAGAGGTTGTTAGGACTTTCTCAATCTACATACATAGATAAAGTTTTGAAAAGGTTGAAAATGGAATATTCCAAAAGAGGTAATTTACCTACTTGTCATGGAATCAAATTATCTAAGGAATGTCCACATACTCCTTCAGATACAGAGCGTATAAGTAGGATCTCTTATGCTTCAGTAATAGGATCGATCATGTACGCCATGCTATGTACAAGACCTGATGTCTCTTATGCTCTTAGCATAACAAGCAGGTATCAGGAAAATCTTGGTAAGCAACACTGGGCAGCTGTCAAAACAATCCTCAAGTATCTGAGAAGAACTAAGGATGTGTTTTTGACATACGAGATTGTTCTGAGATGAAAGTCATTGGTTACTGTGATGCGAGCTTTCAGACCGACAGAGATGACAGCAGATCGCAAACAGGATATCTGTTTACTTTAAATGGCGGTGCTGTAAGTTGGAAAAGCTCAAAGCAGTCAACTACAACGGACTCCACCATTGAAGCCGAGTATATTGCAGCATCTGAGGTAGCTAAAGAAGCAGTCTGGATAAAGTTCATCACGGAGCTGGAAGTGATTCCCGTGATAAAGAATGGTGTCACGATGTACTTTGACAACACGGGCGTCATTGCTCAATCAAAGGAACCAAGGTCCCACCAGAAATCCAAGCATGTACTCAGGCGATTTCATCTCATCAGGGAGATTGTTGAGACAAAAGAAGTTATTATAGAGAAAATAACCACATAAGATAATCTTGCAGATTCTCTTACTAAAGGGCTGACTCAACAAAAGCATGATAGGCACACCCGAGAGAATGGTGTCCAGATTCATATTAGTTGGCCATAGTGCAAGTGGGAGATTGTTAGGGATATGCCCTATACCCAACTTGTGGATGGGCTATATGTACATGTATTTGTAATATTTTCATTAATTAATAAAATGACAATCTTTATTATACGTGTCTTACATAACTTATATGAATCATCAACACTGTAATAAAGCCCTTGGAGTAATAATACGATGGCTTCCACGCCTTATAAGAATCATTACTCTTAAATGTTCCTAGTTATAGTTTTGTGAATAATCTGGGCGTTCACAAAGCGGAGAGACTAGCATGATGATATGATCCGCCCTTAAGTGGGCTAGCCGATCTCATAGGCTACTAGCGGAGATCCGTCTGCTTGGTGTATCACATGGATGCATGAGTTGCTCGTGTCCATCGAACTGACCGTCGAAAGTTTTCATATGGAGTGTTAATCCCATGTGTATGTGAGAACTTTCATGTATCGATTATATTACTAGTCCTTAGACTTGAGGTCTTTACAATCTTATGTGTGGATCAAATAACTTTGACATTCTCCTTCCCCGGTTCAAAAGACCCGATCATAAGGGTATGATTGGGTCATTTGTTGAAACACATGAAGTTTGTAAAGATACAACAGAGAATCACCAATCTCTCGAATAATATTTTCTTATAATAGTAGTATTCCAGTTCGCGGGTTGATATGTGTGATCAATGCTTGAGACTGTGGCCACAGCGGAAGAATCATGTGAGATTCCTGGGTTAGCACGATTCATGACACTATCAACATCATACCTTTGACCATATGGGTAGACACTTTCCGTACCCTAGGTCAATAGGTGGGGATACAGTGAGGCGAGGGACCGTATCATATGTAAATCGCATACATAATGGGTGTATATATCTTTCCTTCTCATTTGGGGGCCTTGGCATGTTGATAGATGTCAACCTTGGTCATTAAATCGAATGACCATCGGATCAGAGGATAATTTATGTTCGATTAAATTATCACGATTCATTTCATGTCCAACTTGAGGGGAACCCAAAAGGTCACACACAACAAAGTCGAAATCAATGGTTAACAGTGCACAGTACAAATATAACATCATATATGATTGCTGTAGGAATTGTTCATAAATGGTTCAATGTGTTAATTATTGAACAGATCATTTATGAGGTTTCATAGTGGCTTAGGGATTGGTGAATGACGATAGGGGTACTTGGGAATTGGAATAAAAAATGAAATAAAAAATAAAAATTACTATTCACGTGAATAGTAACGTGAATAGCAATTTGAATAGTAATTTTTTTTTTGTTATTTGTTTGAATTCAAATTCGGCCCAAACTCTTATTATGGTTTTATAATCTCATTAAACCACTAATTAAGATCCAATGCCTAAGATTAAATTAGCTTTTATCCCACATCGGATTCTTAATTAATTTTGTTGTCTTTGGAGCACTATATAAACCCAAAGAATTCTTCACAATTTTTTTACACCAAACCTTTCATATCTTGGGTTTATATAAGTGAGCAACTCTAAATTTTAATAGTAAGCCACTGATTTTGAGGATCCTTAAGTCTAATTGACTAGAGGAACCTTTAGTTAAAAGTTTTGAGGTATTTGCCTAGGCTAGCACCAAGGGCAAAATACCGGTGCACTCAAGGTGTAGTCTTGCCGTTGAATTTTGGCTTTTGTGTGTGCATCTTTGGAGGCCACACACTTGGGTGGCTCTTTGGAACGTGGAAGAGCTTGCGGAGTTCGAGAAAAGTTTGTAAATTGGAGGGAGGACTGGAGGAGTCTACGGTTCAAGCAAGTCTTTTTCTTTCTTTATTTTATTAGAGTTCTTATGATAGTTAGCATGTTTAGGTTTATGTTCTTTGCATGTTTTATGAGTTTTATGCTTAGAATATATAGTAACATGCCTAGGCTTGTAGAATAATCAAAACAAATGGGTCTTGGGCAAAGGGAAAGCGGCATAATAATTTGATTTTCCGTTGCGCACTCGCGGCCGCTTCCCAACAATAAATGGCTTAATTTTATTGGATAAAATGGCTAATATTTATTAGATAAATTGGCATGATTTAATGGGTACATTTGTGATATTCATTAAATTGTCTAATGAATAAATACCACAAATTTAATTAAATCATTATCCTTTAAGTTTTTTATTGAAACAAAAAATTGGAAAATACTTTGCCATTATTTATTCCCTATTTTTCGGTAATTAGGTGGTAAATATATAAGGCTTGTTTTCATTTTTTGTTTCATTATCTAAGAACCCTAAGAACATATACTAAGAGAGTTTGAGAGAAACGAAGAAAGAAAGAAAAAGAAAGCTTGGATTTTTGGAAAATAGTAAGTTTTTTCTTTCTTTCTTCTTCATGAAAAATGTGGAAAAGTGAGTTTGAGAGAAAAGTGTTGAATTTAATTAATTTGTTGTTAATTTGTCGATTTGTGGAAATTGTAAAAATATGGTTCATAACCCACTCCAAATTTGGGGCTTTTCATATATGTGATGTAATTTGATGTATATTAAATTTGAGAATTTTTGGATTTGATTTTGACATATTTTGAACTAAAAGGACCAAATTGTAAATTCTTGTAAGTTTAATGACCTCTCGATAATTTCTAGAAAATTTGTTTTCTTGAGTTGCAAATTGTATTTTCATGTATAAGACATGTATAAATCATTTTGGGATTGATTTGGAATCAATTAAAATTGTATTTGACAATTTAGGACTAAAATGATAAAAATACAAAGTTTAGGGGCTAAATGGTATTTAATGAAAAATCTGATTTTGGGTAAAATTTCAGTTTTTAAGTATAGAGTAATTAATATAAATTAGTTTATTTTAATTACCCAAGAAAAATTATTGAAACTGAAAAATTTGATTTTCCGCGTTCCGTTGCGTTACCCGTAACTGCCGCCTAAAACCCCAACACCAACTCCATATAATGATGTAACTCAACTACACCCGCAAGCTCCTTATTTAACCCTCCTAAAAACCGAGCCATCATGGCTTCTCTATCCTCTACCATATTCGCCCTAATCATTGCTACCTCCATCTCTGTATGATAATCTTCAACACTCTTCGACTCCTGATACAAATGTTGTAGCTTCTGATATAACTCTCTGTAATAGTGGCTTGGAACTACACATTAGAGCCTTTAACTCCTCCCAAGTCTCAACTGGCCTATCATGGTTCCTCCTCATATTAGTTACCAACTCATCCCAGCAAATCACCGCATAGTCTGTAAATTCAATTGCAGCCAACTTCACATTCTTCTCACCAAAATACCTATGACAATTAAAGATCAGCTCGATCTTTCTCTCTTAGTCCAAGTATGCTTCTGGATCATTTCTGCCATGAAAAGATGGAATTTTCATCTTGATGCTGCCTAGGTCACCATCAATATCCTCTCTCATACAATGATCTCTCCTATCAGGCTCCCTCCGTTAGTCATAATTATGCTCATCATATGCATCTCTCTCATATCTATCTCCAAATATATCACCAAATCATCTATTTTCTCCCCTCATAGGCCCTTGTATCTCCTCTCTGAAAGCCTCTTCGCTCATCAAACCACCTATCCCGCTAGTCATGTCTCCTCTCATACCGCCTATCCAGCGGTCTATACATATCCTCCTCATCTTCGAACTCAGCCAACTCTTTCATATCATTCAGCTTATTCTCTGCCACAAACTCAAGTATAGGTACCCTATGTGGTTGTTGCTTTGCATGTTCCTACCTAGATTGTTGTGGCCCCTCAACCTCCTTCTGAATAGTAGAGAATTGGAAACTAGTAACCTCCCTCGATAACCTCTCTATTGCCGCGTTTATATTCCCAAACATCTCCCGGAACTCGGCTATATTTTGCTCTATGGTATTAAACCTCCCATCCACGTCCATATCTTTCTCTGCTATCTTACTAAACAAACAGATTAGTAATAACAAGAAAGAATTAAATTAATTAAATAAAGGAAACCTCACAAGCTCTCATGTTTCACTCTCTCTCAAACACTCCCCTCGAATGATTACCTTCGTTCAATGTCGAACGCTAACCACCAATGGATTGCACAATCTGTGTGTAGTCCAAAAGTCAGCAAAATCCATAAAAAAAAATCAAAGGAATAAGGGTATCAAGAAAAAATAAGACGTGACTCGAGAAGCAACGACGATACTCGATCAATAAAACCTAAAGATTGGAGTGCAAAGGATGGAATAAAATAAACAAGTGTAAGAAATATGTTAAGTGTGGTAAGCACTATGCAATTCCGGGAAAATGTCGTATTATTTTATTTTATTTTTTTTTAACTGGACCGGATTAAAATTGTACTAGAGAAGTAAAATAATCATTGTAGTGATATGGTAAGAAACTTATTCGAATCATTTCATTAGCGAGAATAATAAAATTAAATAAATAAATAAATAAATAAATATATATATATATATATATATATATATATATATATATATATATATATATATAACAAGGAACAAAGAACAAACCATTATCCTGCATTCACCTTTATCATGAATTCACGCTAACCAATGAAGCAAGTCAACATTCAACATAGCCTTAGATAGAAAAACTGTCAGGCGTGAACTTGAATTAATTTTTTTTTAAACACCCCTATTACACCAAAAACAAGCAAGCAATGTTGGGCTGAGTCAGATCACAGGTCTGCGTCAATTTGTTTTTTGGTCGCCAAACCAACAACAATGTCATACTTCAATTAACCTTAGGAGACTTGCTTTTCGCGGTCAAAGGTTTTTTTTTGTTTGACATCCATATAAGACTATCAATGACGTAATGAGAATATGACAACAAAAATAAGACTTCAAAGACCGAAATAACAAAAAAAAGAAACTAAAGAAAATAAATAAAAGTCAGACATGGAATCTGGCACTGATACCAATTGATACGAATCTGGATACGGAAAGAAAAAAACGCTTCCAAGATCCCGTTAGACCCCCAAGAAACCTGTCCCTGAAAACCCTTGGAGATAACCTCAAAGAAATTTTGCCATAAAAAAAAACGCCACAAAGGATGTCAACCATTTGATAAGTCTTTGTTCAATCACTGAACTTTGGAAATAAATTCTCAAATTTGCCAAGAGTTACTATTCACGCACAAAAAAATGGTCCCTTCATTGAGAGTTGTTTTGTACTTTAAATAGTTACATGCTCAAACCCTAATAGAGCCAAAAGTCCAAAATAGCCTTAAACAACCAATTACCTACTAAAGCCCACAAATAAATAAAATTAAACTAACACAACTAATAAATAAAACAACATCCACGTTTGTTCCATACATCCGAATAAAATAATAGTATATTGAAAATAATACTAAATAACTGAAATCGGTCAATGTAACCCCGGACCCTCTAGGTGACCTTCAAACACTTTAGCCGACAAGGTCTTTGTAAATAGATCGGCCAGGTTCTCCGCATAATACTATCTATAACATCCCTTTAAAGAGATGATATTTCCTCTCTATATGCTTCTCTCTCTTGTGGCTTCTTGGCTCTTTGGAATTTACCACTGCACCACTATTATCACAATAAAGTGTGAGTGGTTTATCCATGTATGGAACAACTTTTCGATCTCTCAAGAATTTCTGAAGCAATACTGCTTCCTTAGCTACTTCACAAGCTGCTACATACTCAACCTCCATGGTGGAGTTCGCAATGCAAGATTGCATTATACTCCTCCATAATATGGCTCCACCAACCAGGGTGAATACTGATTCGAATGTTGATTTCCTATTATCTACATCCGTCTGAAAATCAGAATTTGTATCTCCTCTAGGGATCATATCCTCTTGAGATTATACAAGCATATAGTCTCTCACACTTTTAAGATACTTGAGAACATACCTTACAATCACCCACTGATCTAATCTTGGGTTAGACTAAAAACTAATGACTACTCCTACTGCATCACTGATGTCTAGTCTCGTGCATAGCAAAACATAGCATATATGAGACTTTCAACAACAGAGGTAGGTGGGATATGTCTCATTTCCTCAACTGCTGAGGTGTCTTAGGAAACTATTTCTTTGACAAGTGAATTCCAAGTTGAAAAGGTAAATTATGTTTCTTTGAATTCAGCATCCAAGATCGTACAATAATCTGGTCGATATAGGATGTCTGAGACACAACTTTATAGTCGTCTCTTGTGATCCCGAATAATCTGGATCTCAAGTACACAACTTGCCTTTCCCGAATCTTTCATTTGGAATTAGTTACCTAGTCAGGAATTTACTTCCGTTAATACTTTTACATTATTCTCCATGAGTAAAATATCATCGATGTATAATATGAGAAAAACACCTTATCCGAAATGATTTGCTTGTATACACAAGGCTCATTGGCGTTCGACTCAAAAATATAAGACTTGATCATCGCATCAAATCTTATTTTCCAAGATCAAGATACTTGCTTCAGTCCATAAATAGATATTTACAACTTACAAACCTTTTGCTCTTGGCCTTAGGCAACGAAACTCTCTAGTTGTACAATATAGATGCTCTCATTCAAGAATATTATCTTGACGTTCATCTGCCATATCTCATATTCATAATATGTGGCAATGGAAAGAAGAGTGTGAATAGATTTAAGCATTGCTACTGGCGAGAAAATCTCATCTTACTCGAATTTCTCTGTAATGACCGAAGGTCCCTACTATTGTTGACCCCTTGACTGTAGTATTGTTACACCGCGGGATGAGTGTTATGTAATATAATTTATGTCCAAGTATATATACATTCGTAGAATGACTTTATGGATAAACAGTAAACTCTTCGAAACTTTGATGTGGGATTCTATGATGTTCCACTATGAACAGCCCATAGTATTTGGGCCATAACTTTCTCATACAAACTCCGTTGTGTAAGAATTTATATCGTCAGAAATCTAAGATCGAGATCTACAACTTTCACGTTGAATATTTCTCCGAATTTGGACCAGAAATAGGTCAAAAACGTAAGTCAAAATTTGGATGAATAGTGATTTCGGGTTCAATTGGAAAATTCTCAAGCTTTCCACTCACTTCTACACATTTCTTCAATTATCCAAATATCTAAAAAGCCCTAGTATATAAGGAACATACTATTCACAAATACACAAAACTTTGGAAATAAAATGAAAAGAGAAGACGTGAAGAAGGAAGAAGAATAAGAAAAAGAAGAAGAGAAAGAAGAATGAAGAGAAAAAAGGAAATGAAAAAGATGAAAGAAACAAAGAATGGAGGAGATGGGCAACCATTATGTAACTTGATACAGACTTATTATTTAATAGTTTGATATCAGACTTATTTTTGAGCAAATAGGGCGTTAGCCAGAATTTTAATACAGTTGTTATTTAGATGATGAAGATTTAAAAAATAAAATATTTTATACAGTTTTGAGATTTCAAAGTATGATTTTTTATATTTTCGAGACATGGGGAAAAAACCCACCCCATTATGTAACTTGATACAGTTTGGAATTGACGGACAGAAAACATGTGCACATGTAGAGGATTATGGGGACGACGATACGTAACGCCCCTAGATCCTAGTTCAGGGCTAGGGGATAGTGACACGTAATGCCCATATACCCTAGTTTCAGGGTCAGATAGTAGCATGGATTAGCACTATCGGCTCTAGTTCAGTGGCTTGGGGGACGGCGATACGTAACACCCCAAGACCACCAGTTTCAGGGACATTAGTGGCATACTTTGGGGGACGATGATAAGTAACGCCCCAAAGTCATGGTTTTACACTTCTGGCTCCAGTTAGGCGTATAGGGGGACAGCGATACGTAACGCCCTCATACGTCAAGTTTTTCATAAAACAGATCAGATTTCAGATACTAGATTTTCATAACATAGTTTTCAGAAATCAGATTTTAGAGATAGTTTTCAGATACCAGAGTTTCAAAATGAGTTTTCAGAAAGTCAAGTTTTATAAAAAGAGATTTCAGACAAAGTTTTCAAAAAAGAGTTTACATATAAAGTATTTCTGGAACTTTGATTTTAAAACCTAACGTTTTGATACCAGTATTTCAGTTTTATTTTTCGTCCACTCACTTAGATCGTACAACAATCTAACCCCCCCTCCCCATAATTCCTTGCCCTGTAGGTTTCTCGGAGGACGAGCTTGGGAGGATGAATACTGTTACAGTCACTGGGGTATAGGGTCCACCAGTACAAGTCAAAGAGTAAGAGTCCAGTTGGAGTCAATTAGAGTCAAATAAAAGTCATGTATTAGTATTTGAGTTATGTGTTGTTATTGTAAGAATACAAATGTAAATAAGTTTATAGTTATTAATTATGAATTTAGTTTCCATACTGTTGAGTTTTGGGCTTTGGTTCCAAAAATAGGATTTTGATTAAGAAAATGACAATAGTATAGTTTTTAGTTAGAAAGTTAGAGGCTTAAGGGGTTAGTACGGTCTATCCTCTGCCGATAACATCTCCCAGATCGAGGATGTTACATTCTCTTTCTGGGTATAACCATTGGCCACTAACCTAGCATTGAAGGTCTGTACCTTACCATCTTCTCATCTATTCTTCTTGTAGATTCACTTGCAACCTATAGGTTTTACCCCATCAGGTTGACCTACAAAATCACAGACTGAATTGGAGTACATAGACTCCATCTCGAGATACATGGCTTTGAGCCATTCCTTTTTATCACGATCATCCATTGCACTATAATAACTCAATAAATTATCTACATAATTAGTGGAGGTGACAACTTTTGCCTCTCCAAGCCCAAGATAGTGATCAGGTTGTCGCACAACTCTCTCATTGTGTCTATGTGGTAGACTCTCATGATATTTCTGCATCTGACCCTCAGATGTCAAAGGTGTTACGTAATTATAATTGTTAACAACTATTGTTGATGATGTATTGGTCTAACCAGAAAGTAACTCCTCGAGGACCAATTTACTACGAGGTATGAATTCTCTCATATAGTCCTCCTCAAAAAATACAAACACTTTGATCTATTCTTAGACTATAAAAGAATACATACATAGTCTCTTTAAGATAGCCTACAAATAGTCACACCTTAAATGCGGCTCCAACTTTATAGTCTTGTTCTTTAGCATGTGTGCTCGACACCTCTAGATGCGGAAATATTATAAACTAGCTTTGCGACCGCTCTACAACTCCAAAGGTGTATTAGGAATAGACTTATATGGAACTACATTAAGGATATACATTGATGTCTATGATGTATACCCTTAAAAAGAACTAGGTAATTAATTGTCAATCAACATTGATCTCATCATGTCTAGTAAGGTTTGATTTCTCCTTTCTACAACACCATTCTACTGTGGTGTTCCAGGTGCTATGAGTTTGGATACCATCCCATGCTCAACTAAGAACTCCTCAAATTCATTGTCGAGGTATTCTCCTCCACGATCTGATCGTAGAATTTAGATGGCTTTACCTAATCGGTTCTCAACCTTAGTACGATAATCTGTGAACTTTTCAAAAGTACCTGATTTATGTTGCATTAGAAAAACATGCACATATCTAGAATAATCATCAATAATTATGTAGAAATATTCATAACCACTTAGTAATTAATTCGCTCTTATTCCCTTTCCAATAAAAGGTCTATTGGTCATATTACCTTATAGACTAGACTCATAGACTGGTAAGTTGCGGTCCTTTAACAGACTTAAAGATCCACTTTCTACTAATATGGTCAAGTCTTAGATGCCATAGATATGTGTTATCGTGAGAAATCCTTTTCCCTTTTCTTTTCAGCTCTTCAACTTTAAACATCTTAGTGTTGAGCAATGAGTTATGTGTTAACAATCTTAACACATACATGTTATCTTCTGTTTTCCTTTGCATATTGGTAATCCATTTTTGAAATAATAACTATTATTATTAAATAAAATGGAAAAAACCACCATGTTGTTTAAATTCAAATAACTTTTATTTGGAAATTGAAAACTGATAACTCCCACTGTTTTTTATTGAAACAACATCCCATGTCCTGACTCTTTTGTTAAATTTACATTTATCAAGGTCTTTCCATGTATCAAGTAGTTGTACCATTTGCCTTTATAGTGTTTCTTTCTTTTCTTTGCAGTTTTGAAAGACTCGGCAACACTTACATCTCCACTAGGCTTACGAGGATCCATCATCATGGACTCAAAGAGATTAGCTCATTTAATAGTTATGTAAGAGTGAAAATCAACTTGTTCATAACATAATTGCTCTCAAACTGCAGGAAACGCTTCAAAAGAGCCCCATTTATAATGTTCACATTGCTATGGGCTGCCACATTGAAGTGGGTCATTATCTTCAAGATGTTCTTTTGGATGGATGTCCCTTCCCTTATATTCGTGGTCATCACTGAGACTAAGGCCTCATGAAGTTACCACTTCGAGGGGTACCCGGATATGTCTTGTAATGACTGCATCATCATAGATGTTATAGCCATTGGTTCATGCTTTACAGCAAGAACATCAAACATCTCTGCTAGCAAGTAGAAGTGGCTCTTCTCAATGGCCGTACTCACTTTTGGTTAATATCATATACAACTTGGCTCTATATGACACTCCTTCTTAAGGACAAATTTAAGGTCTTGAAAAGACCAAGACAACTTTCATGTTACTTTTATTTTAACGTAGTTTTATCTCGTATATTTATCGTTAGCAAGTATGGAAATATCGGGAAAATGGCTAATAAATTTTAAAATAAACATGCATTCAAAAATTTCATTCATCGCATATTGAAATCATCACAAGTTTTTGGCATAAAATAAAACATGATGCATGGACCATCTAAAATGAATCAGAAACCTAAAACCAATTACTATGCCACATAAATCCATCATCCCACAAAACAATATCGTCGTAGGGTAGGTCAAGTATTTACATGATAGATTGAGACAATTTCAATTGATTAATATACGTGAGAATAACTCTTATTCCTATATTAACCAACCACTGTTTGATTTGACCAAGGAATTTTGATTAACATTTTAATCATTCCTTTATGAGTGTAACCCGTTGTTTCGGAACCCTTGGACTTAACTAGTGACCAGATACATCTAGAGTTTCTATCCTCTCGGAATCCAAATTTGATATTGACCCAAAATGGACATCATTTGTAGGGGGATGAAAACAAGCCGTCTCAAGGCGTCTTTTGAATCTCACATTTTCAAACTAACAAAGGAGATCACATGATATATTTTCTTATATCCCTCTCTCACTCACTATTTTAAATTTAAGGTTTCTACTTAAAATATCTAATATTTTAATTCACTAGTGTCTATAAGTTTATGCGCGGCTAAAACATAACTTTTATTTTACACTAGTGTATAATTAGTGATATAATCAATTTTATCTCTCAAAATTTTATTTACTAATTCCCATTAGCTCAACTAAAATTTTACTAAACTAAACTAATTTAATTAAGTTTGGTTTAGTGACCTAATTTATTTTAACACTTAAAATATTAGTTCACTAACAAGTCTACAATTTAAAATTCAACAAACGGATAAATTTTAATTAAACTATTTAATAATATAAGCGCGTTATAAATTCCAATGGTACGTGGAATTGTATCCCGAGTGCAAACCACACTACCATCCATTCGAAATTGGCTATGGAATTTACATCCGGTTTTCCATCTAATATACCAATGGAAAACATAATGCATTTACAAATCCCATGTGTATTAAATTTTGAATTTCCAATTTTAAACCATTAAACCAATTAATCTTATTAATTTGTTTCCATGCATATCATATTCCAATTTAACTCTTTTAAATTTCATAAAATCACATTTTATGACTAGAATATCTATACATCTATTACATGTTATGACATGTGAAAATACAATAGTATGCACCATAAGCTATATGACATGTTATTCAAACATTTCGAAATAAATATTCATATAACATAAAATAAAATTGCATTGACCGGACCCTTATTTTTTCAATCCTAATCTAATTAGTACAATATATTCCAAGGCATCCCTTGGTCTTCAAGTCTCGCTCCATAAAGTGTGTTGAGTCCTATGCGACATTGGCTCTCTAAATTACATAGAATTTTACAACTTGAAATTTTTACAAAGGAAATAAATTTACAACACTTGTAAAAAATTTGGCCTTACGGCTTTACATTCCCAAAACAAAAAATAACACAAAAATAAGTGCCGGAAAAATTTACGGCCAATGTAATACATTCATCATATTAATCTAAAACAAACATTCATTGCATGAAAATTAAAATGTGCATACTCATCACAACATGCATACCAATAATTTATATCTCATAAAAATCATTAAAAAAAACTTTTGATTAAAAAGAGAAGGGTTAAGAATAATTTTCAACCTCGCTTTTGATTTTTAATTGTAGGAAATGATTTCCCTCGTGCAGTGGAAATACCTTAGGCACCAGGATCGACCTTGAAAAAAATTTCTACCCTCTCCCTCTTTTGTCGGATCTGACCAGCCCCTGGTCTGATGTTGTGCTTATGTTTTTAACAATATTTCAGCACCGGAACAGCCCCCATGCATTGGGTGAACCAAGCTCATTTTCTTTTAAGCCCCACTTCGCGACTCATGGTGATTTCTACTGCGGCGCTCAATGTCATAATTTTCTTTATGAGTTTGTCACAATGTAAAAAAATATACGTCGTGACACAATCATCTCTGAGTCGCGACGCGATAGCGCTACTGTCGCAACACGCAGAGCCCGAAAGTTTCTGTAGTTTTTATTTTTTGTCGTGTCGCAATGTTGTATAGGAGTCGAGACGTGCTGGCTTGTTCTTGACAGTTTGTGTATTGTCTTCTTGGTGCTATATCCAAGCTCCAAACACAAAACCTGCCATGTTTATAGAGAAAAGAAGAAGAAGAAAGTTTTTTTCCAACTCTGAATGATATTCTGAGCTATGTCTCACTACCAACAAAAACAAGAGTGGCTTCACTCAAAAAATCAAATCCATAAACTCTTTAGAGATTCAAACAAGTTTAGAAACTAATTCCCTAAACACTTTAGAGATTGTGTTAAAATTTGTTACACCATAATTTTTCTTTTCCCTTTTGTTCCTCTTTTTTTGCTTTCAACATTGAGAGAAAACAAGAACAACGGTGGCTAGGTTTTCAAGAATAAAAAATCCATCATCACTAGAAAAAAACGCAATTTTTTATTTTTATACTTAGGGTTAATGTTAAACAAAAAATCTAAGCATATTTATCTCATAAATTCGACAACCGATATTTTCAACGTAATATTTACAACAACCAACTTATTAATTGTCATCATAATGACAATTAAATGTAAGGTTGAAAAGGTATAACACTAATATTAATGAAATGTTGAATTTTTACAAATCATATTTGAAAACTTCATCATTATAATAAATGATGTATCAAACAATTTAATATATACACATTAAATTAAATGATTATCTCATAATCATTTATTTAATAAAAAATCTTATAATAAATATAATATAAAATTACATGTGTGATAAAATATATTATTAATCTCATTAATAATAATATATGTATGTGAGTATATAATTGGACTATCCAATTATAATTAATTTGCTACAGTATATCGACCTAGCATGGGGACACAAATGACCTACGGTTCCGAGCTCCAATAATCCCGGAATATTAATTAAACTCTTTAACTAAATATTCTGAATTATTAACTTCGAGTTATTCCACTAAGAACTCGAAGTTGCACTCTCATTCCCGTATATGGATAATATAAGCCGAACTACGTCGGTATCCATCGATATGGTCATTGCACACGGATTGACCTTTCACGGGTATCATAATTAGAGTCGGGTCATATTGTCTGTTATACCCCTCTAATTATTTTTTACCTTAAGTACTATTGATTCTCTAAGATCAATTTATTCATAACTATTATAAATAATAATCTTTCTATTCGCAATATTAATCTTTCTATTTGCAAAAGAAAGCCTTGAGCGCTTTAATCGTCCAAGTACCAAATCAACCTTTATGGAAAATACTCATCTACTTCTCGTAAGAATGAGTGAACTACATATCTATGTAAAACGTCCCCAGCTACACATCAAACCATGTTCCCAAATTACGTAGCTATTGGTCGGGATTGCTTCAGGAACCTCACCTTTGTAAATCAAATAACATACCCTCCCATGCAGGAGTTCGCAGCACACTCAGTATTTAAGTAAATCCATATATGACCATCTAGTTGATTGAAATGAATTTCTTTATTTAACGGATATTATAATAAATTCATTTCTATCCGGGTCCAGTCCTATATGATCATATCATATAAGGTATCTTCATTCTCATGTCACCATATGGACGATCCCGGATCAAGATCACCATATAATTATAGAATGGATCACAACTATAGATAAACCACAAATAAAGTACCTGATTTACTTGCTTTCTATGAACTATTTTAGATTACTAACTTCAGACTTAAATCATTTTATGTATGACACTCATACACTAAGTCTGAAGGCACATGAGTAATCAAGGGTAAACAAGATAATTTACAATATGTGATTTAAATCAAACATTTTGATAAATGAATAATGTATCTTTTATTTCATAATAAATAATTCTGTTTACATTACATGAAGCTCTAAGGCATATATCTCAACAGCGAAGATCCCTGCATATTCCTTAAGGAGTTCACCAAACTCCTCTTTCGGACTTTGTTCCAACCCGTCCCCAACCCTCACCAATTTATTTGAGCCAGTGAGCAACGGAGATTCTAGCTCTTTCGTAACCTCTCCAAGTTGGGTATTCTACTTGGGTTGATGGTCTATGGTTTCTACTTCCTCTGGCTCCTCCTTTTTTTTATGCTCTGCAATTTCAATGATGCATAAAGTTTCCTTTGAAGTCTTTACAAAGAAACTCCTTGCCATTTTTTGGCTTCCACAAACAATCCCAACCCCATCCATAGTCGGGAATTTTAGCTTCAAGAAGTAGCTCAACAAGGCTGCCATTGATTTCATCATAAATGGCCTTCCCAAAATAACTTGGTAACTACCAGGTGATTTTGATCACTTGGCTTCCACAAACAATCTCAACCTTATCCATGGTCAGGAATTTTAGCTTCAAGTAGTAGATCAATATAGTTGTCCTTGATTTCATGCAATCTACCACCATGAAATCCACATTATGATACGAGTATAAGGGCTCATTCTAATGGTCATTGTGATTTGTACCTGAAAAAGTTGAACGACTATCGATCCCTCAAACCCATACAATAGGGTAGCGTCCTTTATCATGATGGTGAACTTCACACCCAGCCTGTTCAAGGCCTCATTGGATATAATATCCACCACGCTCCCAAGATCTACTAATATTCTGTCCACGACCGACCTGCCGATATTGGCTGTAATAATGAGTGCGTTTTCGTGAGGGTAACTTACTCACTGAGTGTCCTCATCAGTGAACATTATTAGCATTGGTTGAAATTTTTGTATTCTTGTGGCTCTATTCGTGCTCAACATCTCGAGGTTGTTGATTCGACAATAATTCTTCATGGCTCTATTTCGCCAGTGTTCTTCCTCCCGCAATAGTAAATATTGGTCGTTGCTCTTAAAGCTGCCTTACTATCATGGACTCATGATCTACACATTCTTTGAGGTAGCCATTTCTAACCAAGTCTTCGACATGTTCTTATACGTCCCTGCATCCCTCGGCCCCATGGCCCATAATATTATGGTGGTAGCAATAGGCCTTATTGTCATTTTTATCAATCTATAACCTCCTAGGGTTTGGCTCTGTCAACAACCCCTTATCTTGAATCTCTCGGGCCACTTAAGATTAAGGCATGGTTAGAGTAGTATATATCATGCCCCCATTTACTTGGGCAACCTTATTTGGGGCTCTTCTCTCGGGCATCAGGTTCCTATAAGTAATTGACCTAATTTCATGCGGCCTTGGACCAAACCTTCTCTAGCCACCGTCATCTCGGCGATCATCCCTTCTCACTTCTTCCTTCTCATGAGCATTACTTCATCGGGCTATCTTCTCCTCCTCTTCCAGTAGCATAAATATTTTGGCGAGTTCCAGGCAGACACCTCTTGAATTCTTAGGTGGGACCACAATCTTCCAACCTTAAATGAGCCTTTCAAACTCTCCAAAGCTTCCAGAGACTCATACGGCCCCACCTCCAACACCAAGTTATGGTATCGATCTAGAAAACTCTTGAGCGACTAATAACCCGCTGTTTCATTGTCCTTAATGACTCGATCATTTTTCATGGTGCCTCCTTTAAAGTGACGCACAAAGACCTTTCACATTTGCAAAAAGTTACTAATACTTCCAGGTGTCAAGTTTTTGAACCACAAACTGGCAGACCCTCCCAGCGTTAGTGGAAACATCTTACAGATTGCCTACCCGACCACACCCTGAATCTCCATTAGTAGCACAAACCGCTCCACATGTGACTTAGGGTCAGTATTATCCATATACATATCTATCAAGGGCATGGTAAACCTCTTTGGAAATTTTGCATCCCAGATTTCCTTTATAAAAGGAGATTCTGGCTCTAAATCCCAATCTTCGTGAGCACACCCTCGCATTTCCTACTCCTACCTCCTCATCTCATGATTGAACCAATTCCTCCACTGGCTTTCCAAATTTCCTTGTCTCCTACTAGTGACCTCCTCATAGTCCTCCTAACCATGATGTTTCCTCGAACACGAAGTTTCTTGTTCTCGCTCATAGTACGACACTGAATCATACTCCCTATGATATGGGCTCTTACTTAATGATTCAGGCATTTTCATGTCGTCTTGCCTCTCTAGAGGCTCTTCAAATTATACTTCACTGACCACAAATATGAATCTCACCTTGTATGGTTTCCTCATTCTGACCTCATGTTCCTCTTCTCCATCGGTCAATCTCTTCCTATTAGTGATCTCTTCCCTTCTACAACTAGGCCCTATGTGAGCTTGCTTACCCGATCTTTTCTCCAATCTTTATATCTTCTCCATCATCTCTTTCATGAAGGTTCTTTTTATCTTCCTCTCTTCATTAGCCTTCTCCCTCTCTAGCCGCAGACTCTCCTCCATTTTATGCATCCAGTCTACTGTTGATAGCTCCCCACCTCTATGGTTTCTATCTTATGCCATCGTCTTAGTGCTTTTATTGCTTTTCGTATTACTTCCTACATACGACGCCAATTGTTAGCGGTAGTTTTTTGTTCCAGTGGCAAAATAGGGAATTTACTCCTTGAACAAACCTTCATCAACGGTGAATTTTTTAGTTAGTGGGAACCGCATAAACTTGGTAATAGACAGAAAATCAAAGAAACATGATTTACTTATTTCGGCAGAGAGCGGATTTAACCTACATCCACAGGAGAAATGGATTATTTTTATTGTGCTCAAGGTAAATACCGACCCGAGCAATTAATAAATGAATCATATATTACAATAAATGACCCCTCAGGTTTAAAATGTGGTCAGGTCACGACTAACTTTCTCTCTCTAGCACTAGGAATGCTTTACAAGCCTCAATTCTCAAATTACATGTATTGGAAAATATAAAAGTTGCTAACCTCTTTTAATGTGGCTTCTACCCCTTTATATAGGTTCTCAAACCACAATTACAACCAACTCTAACGTCAGCTAATGTCACTGAATCATCATTACAAGCTTAGTCATTGCTATGGCAACCTCTAGTGGTCTATGGCGGCTACTGTCCTGCCATTGTACCGGCTTATAGCGGCTGGTAGGGCCAAGAATCACCGTGAACCGTTGCTTTATCCCCTCCATCATTAGCTTTTAAATGCACTTCCTTCTAGGTAGGGCATACATCATGCTGCTCTCATACTGGTCGGTCTTGATCCCATCTTCATTCCTCAGGTCGGGTCACCAAGATGACTTGTTCTCTCAAATCTAGTCTTCAATATGGTCAGGTTCACACAAATGATACTCATCAGGTCGATCTTCAACAACTATCAGAGCATCTCAAAAACACTCTTTAATGTGATTGGGTTGGGTACCTTTATACTTGTACCACCTCAAAATCTATAAATCATCATTACATGCTCTGGTTGGATCATATTCTATCTTTCTTCTAACTATTAGGCCTTTGAGCCATCCACTTGGCTGTGTTACTACTATACCCTTCAACATGCCCTGCGCCAAGAGCTTTATCAAAAAACCACCGTGAACAATATATATATAACTCATTTGTTTTCTCACAACGCACATTAAAAAATCATAGATATCAATGAAACTTAAGAAGGCATGAGATGAAGTTGTGGTTCATTGTGACGGAACCCGAGAGAAAGATCGAGATAGCAGAGAGAAAGATAGAAATGGCGAAGAAAGAGATTGAAACGACGATAAGGTTTGGAGGGCTGGCGCAAGCAGGAGCGGTGGCCAAAAAACTTCATGTTATTTCAGGTTTTCGAAAAAGTTAGAGAGAGTAGGGAATATTTAGAGTGATAAAGTGGTGACGGTAACTTTCAAATGAGGGTGAATGATTCAGAGCTGACATCGGCTTCATCTCATGATGATTTTTCGCTTGTGAAGACTCATTTGATCTTGTCCATCCATGAGTCTTGAAGTGTCCTTGTGGTGAAAATCGCGGTTCTATGATGATGTTAGGTTAAGCTAAATGAAAAATAATAATTATAACTACAAATCATAACTATAAAATCAAAATAAACCTTCGGATTTCAAACTAGTTATTTATAAAATGGAGGATTCTTCATTATAATTATGGCTGAGTGATATTTAAACTTAATAAAGGACAAAAAAATAAAAAAATATTTTTTATCGGTCTTTTAGTGTGTCTCTTAACTTAATAAGTTAAGAGATCTATCATTAAAATCTCATATATATATATATATATATATATATATAATTTATATCCCAATTGATAACATTTTGTGAAAGTTCAAGTATTGACCCATTAATTGTGATAGTTAAGTAAATAACTAATTGCCAGCTATTTCTTAACCTAGTGGATGACACATATTTGCTTCATCCTTGAAATCAAGAGTTTAAAACTCCCTGTATCATTGGAAGTAGAATTTTTTCCAATTTAAGAGCATATTTCTTATTAGTTCTTTTTAACATATTTTCGAGTTAACTTTAGATGAACAATATCAAGAAATATATAAATAAATTTCTTATTATAATATCAAGTTGTGGATCTATTCATATAAAGCTATAATAGTCCAATTTTATGTTGGGTATTTTTATGTTTCCTACTACTTTTGCAAGAATGATGGCTCTTTTTTCAACTTATAGAATATATGTTCAAATCTGATGGGTATATTTGGAAATGAAGATAGTGGCACGGAGCTGTTGGAATCAAGGCATCCATTGAAGAAGTTCCAAAAGATGCAGTTCCACAGATGGAGGAAAAAGAAGCAAAGAAAAAAGAACCCACAAGAATCACTCTACTTCCACCTTTTCCACAGCGACTTTAGAAAAATAAAATGGACAAACAGTTTGCTTGATTCTTGGAAGTCTTCAAAAAGCTGCATATCAACATCCCATTTGCAGAAGTCTTGGAAGAAATGCCCAGCTTTGTCAAATTTATGAAAGATATTCTTTCACGAAAATGGAGATTGGGAGATTACGAGACAATAGCATTGACAGAAGAATGTAGCGCTATCATTCAGAGGAAACTTCCCCCGAAGTTGAAAGATCCTAGCAGTTTCACTGTCCCATGCACCATTTGAGAATATTATATCGGTAAGGCTTTATGTGATTTAGGTGCAAGTATTAATTTAATGCATTTTTTATTTATAGGAAACTGTAAATTGGAGAAGCAATGCCAAAAAATGACGGAGAGCGAGTTAGATGCTGAAATTCTGGAATGTATCAAGTATCTCAACAACCATTTGGTTCAAATAAGAACCACAAGTGGAAAGTCTAGAACTACCAAAAAATGAGCGACTTAAACCTTCGATTGAAGAACCACAGCAGCTGGAGCTGAAGCTACTTCCAAGCCATCTCAGGTATGCATTCTTGAGAAACTCTTCTGAATTACCTATGATTATTTCTTCTTCGCTAACATTGGAGCATGAAGAAAATTTGTTGAGAGTGTTACGAGAACACGAGAAAGCCATTGGCTGGTGACAAGAACTCACTTGGGTTGGAAACCAAGCAAACCCCAAGCATCTTTCTCAAAACCCCAAGAACTTTGAATACTGATTTTGTAGGAACAAAACCCAACCAAGATCAGCCCCTAACCACCATGAAACTCACGTCCATGATAACCACAAGCATGAAATCAGATTGTATTTTGCTAGCAATGGAGACGCCACTAAGTTGCCAAGCTTAGATAAGTCAATTTGAACTTGAAAAGGGGAATCCCTCCCTCAACAAGGTTTTGGCCATAGCCATGGAAAGCTCAAGCTTTTCTCTCTTTCAAAATTCTGTATATTCGTTGGTTTCTCAAAAATACAAAGAAGAGTCATATAATAAGGGTTACAAAAGAGTAAAAAGGCTAAAATGACCCTAGAGCTAAAATTACCAAAAATTACCAAAAACCCTAAGTCAAGCACCTCAACCACGACCATTAAGGTCCTTTTGCACCTAAATAAACTTAAAACAAAGATTAGAAGCTAATCTCACTTAAGCTAATTAAGGTGCTTACATGCTATAGTAAATTGACGTGCTTCCGGCTAAGTACAAATCTAAGCATAATTAAGCCTAATGGCATAATCAACCATGCTAATTACATCATAAATAAAGTCAAAATGTCGAGCACAAATGACAAAAATGCCCCCATTTGGCCGAATTCAACATAGTCATCCAAAATGGGTGAAATCGGGTCAAAAGGGTGCTGGTGCTGAAGCTGCTCTGCTATGCTTCAGTCTGAGCTGATCTGGGTCAAATGAAATAGCTTGGGGACCTCTCTGGTTATGCCCATATGTGTCTCTGGTGTGCACTTGACTTGGTTGTTGCAACTGGTCACATAGCTCTGAGCTAGTCCCGCAAATGCCTCTCTGATCTTCTTTGCTCTTTGGCGTGTGATTGGCCCTGTTGGCAATTGCATGGGTTCTTCCAAGTTGTTAGCTGCATCCTGTAATGTCTCTGGTGTGTTTGGACTCATGTCATTCCCTCCTTGTTGAAAAGGATTCGACCTCGAATCTGAACCTGCATCAAAATGAGTTAAGTCAGAAACATTAAAAGTAGCAGAGACATTGTACTTACCTTGCAAATCCAGCTTATATGCATTGTCATTATGATCCTTTCCAAGACTTGAAAAGGTCCATCTCCTCTCGATTGTAGCTTGGATTTACGCTGTTCGGGAAATCTCTCTTTACGCATGTGTACCCAAACCCAATCACCAGGTTGAAAGACTACACGTTTTCTTCCCTTATTTGCATGAGAAGCGTATTGCTCGTTCTTTCGTTGAATGTGCTCTCTTACCTTCTCATGGATATGCTTCACCAAATCTGCCTTCCTTTTGCCATCTAACCCTGTATGCTCATCAATAGGTAATGGTAACAAATCCAATGGAGTTAGTGGCTGAAAACCATAAACAATCTCAAAAGGCGAAAATGATGTAGAAGAATGAATGCTACGATTATATGCAAACTCAATAAATGGCAAACAATCTTCCCAACTCTTCAAATTCTTACCAACTATAGTGCGCAATAATTGAGATAAAGTCCTATTAACTACCTCCGTTTGTCCATCAGTTTGTGGGTGACATGTGGTAGAATACAATAGTTTGGTGCCTAGTTTAGCCCACAACACCTTCCAAAAATGGCTAAGGAACTTAACATCTCTATCAGATACAATACTCCTAGGTATACCATGGAGTCGCACTATGTCTTTGAAAAATAAATCTGCAATGTTTGTAGCATCATCGGTTTTATGACATGCAACGAAATGAGCCATTTTACTAAACCTATCAACTACAACAAAGATTGAATCTCTACCCCTCTTTGTCCTTGGCAAACCTAACACAAAATCCATCGATATATCAACCCAAGGTTCGCTAGGTACAGGCAAAGGAGTATACAAACCATGTGGCATTAATTTAGATTTAGCATGCTTACATGTTAGACACTGATCACAAATACGCTCAACATCACGTTTCATTTTAGGCCAATAAAAGTGCTCATGTAAAATAGCTAAAGTCTTAGTAATCCCAAAATGCCCCATCAAACCTCCCCCATGCGCTTCTTTCACAAGCAACTCACGCATACTACAAGCAGGAACACACAACCTGTTCGCTTTAAATAAGAAACCGTCATGAATGTAAAACTTTCCAAAAGATGACTTTGCACAAGCAACAATAATCTCACCAAAATCAGAATCACACTCATATAGTTCCTTAATCAAATCAAATCCCAACATTCGTGCATGCATTGAAGTAAGTAAAACATACCTGCGAGATAATGCATCGGCCACGATGTTTTCTTTACCTTGCTTGTAGCGTATAATATATGGAAATGACTCAACGAATTCCATCCATTTTGCGTGTCGCTTATTCAGCTTACCTTGACCCTTCAAGTGTTTTAATGATTCATGGTCGGTGTGGATCACAAACTCTTTAGGCCACAAGTAGTGTTGCCACGTCTGAAGTGCTCTCACAAGCGCATATAACTCTTTATCGTACGTGGGGTACCTCAAAGCTGCTCCATTCAGCTTCTCACTAAAATAGGCTATTGGCCGCTTTTCTTGCATAAGAACTGCTCCAATACCTAACCCTGATGCGTCGCACTCAATTTCAAATGTCTTCTCGAAGTTGGGTAGTGCCAAAATGGGCGCACTGCATAACTTCGCTTTAAGATCCTGGAATGCTCGCTCTTGTGCCTCGCCCCATTGAAAACCAACTGTCTTCTTTACTACCTCGGTCAATGGCGCGGCAATGCTACTGAAGTCCTTGACAAATCTCCTATAGAAGCTCGCTAAGCCATGAAAGCTTCGGACTTCTGTCACTGTAGTTGGTGTAGGCCATTCCTGAATTGCCTTCACCTTCTCCACATCTACCTCGATGCCATCTGCACTCACAACAAATCCAAGAAAAACAAGTCTATCCATGCAAAATGTGCATTTGTCAGAGTTAGCATACAGTTGTTCTTTTCGTAAAACATCAAGTACATGTCTCAAATGTAATTCATGTTCCTCAATCGATGTACTGTAAACTAAGATGTCATCAAAGTATACCACAACAAACTTACCTATAAATGCACGCATAACATGATTCATTAATCTCATAAATGTGCTAGGTGCGTTTGTAAGACCAAATGGCATAACTAACCATTCATATAATCCATATTTGGTCTTAAATGCGGTTTTCCACTCATCTCCCTCTCTCATGCGAATTTGATGGTATCCACTTTTCAAATCAATCTTACTAAATATCTTGGAACCATGCAATTCATCTAACATGTCATCTAGCCTAGGAATAGGATGGCGATACTTTACCGTTATATTATTGATGGCTCGACAATCAACACACATCCGCCATGTCCCATCTTTCTTAGGAACTAGAAGCACTGGTACTGCACAAGGACTCATGCTTTCCCTTACATACCCCTTGTCCATCAAATCCCGCACTTGCCGTTGAAGTTCCTTTGTCTCCTCAGGATTGCTTCTATAGGATGGCCTGTTGGGAATGACTGCTCCAGGTACGAAGTCTATCTGGTGCTCAATGCCTCTAATGGGTGGAAGCCCACAAGGAATGTCCTCAGTCAGTACATCGTTGTAGTCCTGCAAAAGAGATGAAATAGACATAGGAAGCAAAGAGACAGTGTTAGAAAAATAAACATGGGGCTCCTTGTAAACTAACAATAGCATCAGGCTGCTAGTCTTGAAAGCTCTCCTCGCTTCACCTCACCCATGTAGAAACTTCTTTTCACTCTCCCTTTGGTATCCCCCTTACTTTCACTCTCACTTCCCTTGGGTAAACTCTCGGCCTTGGCCTTATTTTTCACACTCTCACTAGTTTCCCCCAAGTTAGTGTTTGCACTCGCCCTCTCTTTATCCCTCTCAAGTTGCAACTTAACCTGATCTTCATGGACTTGCTTTGGTGTAAGTGGGTATAGTGTAATGGGTTTCCCTTTATGTTGAAATGAATACTTATTCTTGAACCCATCATGAATCACCTTCTTATCAAACTGCCACGGCCTCCCAAAAGTATATGACCCGCATGCATCGGAATCACATCACATAGAACATCATCTGTGTAAGGCCCAATGGTAAAGCTCAATAATACCTGCTTCGTTACCTTCACTTCACCACAATCATTTAACCACTGCAACTTGTAAGGCTTGGGGTGCTTCAAGCAACTCAACCCCAATCTCTCAATCAAAGCCGTGCTAGCCACATTGGTACAACTGCCTCCATCTATAATCATACTACAACCCTTACCATTCACACAGCATCTGGTGTGGAATATGTTCTCCCTCTGCTGATCACTCTCATCCTCAACAACTTGTGCTGTCAAAGCACGCTTAACAACTAGGGATAAGTTATCTAAAGGGTATGCAGCTCCCTCGTGGTCACTAGCATCTTCTAACTCCGGCATCTCATCCTCTACCTCATCATCTGTAGAGTACACATCTCCGCTCTTGTCAATCACTAAGGTGCGCCTATTGGGACATTGTGAAGCATAGTGTCCCATGCCCAAACACTTGAAACACTTGACATCCTTAGTTCTCGTAGCTGTACCCTCAGGTTTAGGTCTAGGCTTACTCGATTCTGCAGCCTCTTTACCCTTGCCACTAGGTTCGGCCCTAGGCTTGTTAAAGCCTCCACTAAAATCACCTCTAGGCTTGTTAAAGCCTCCATCTCGCTTCTCATTCGGAACCCATTTCCCCTTCCAAGTAGAAGTAGTCTGAGTACCAAATCTGGATGTGGCCTTCTTCTTGAGTTGCCTCTCTACCTTGATAGCCATGTGAAGCATGTCCTCCAAATCAACATAATGATGTAACTCCACCATGTTGGAAATCTCCCTATTTAAGCCTCCAAGAAACCGTGCCATAGTAGCCTCTGCATCCTCAACTACATACATTCGCCCTGATCATGGCAACTTCCATCTCTGTGTAGTAATCCTCAACACTCTTGGTACCCTGATACAGATGTTGTAGCTTCTGATACAACTCACGGTAGTAATGGCTCGGAATGAACCTCTTCCTCATAAGACCTCTGAGTTCTTCCCAAGTCTGAACTGGTCTCTCATAGTTTCTTCTCCGAGTAGCAACAAGCTGATCCCACCATATCATGGCATAATCAGTAAACTCAATAGCTGCCAGATTGATTTTCTTCACATCTGAGTAGTGATGGCAATTGAATATCAGCTCAATCTTCTTCTCCCATTCCAAATAAGCATCGGGATCATTCTTCCCCTGAAAGGTTGGTATCTTGATTTTAATGCTACCTAGATCTCCATCTAAGTCCCCTCGTCTACCAAAACCCCTTCGATCATAATCCCCTCGCCTATCATCAAATGCACCTCTATCATCAAATCGTCTATCCCTCCTATTATGTCTCCCATCAAACCTCCTATCACACCCACCCTACCAACCCCCTACCATGCCTCCTATCTTGTCTAGGCTGAAACCTCTCCTCAACATCATCAAGATCATCAAAATCATCAAAGTCATTCTCGGCTTCTTCTTCATCTGATGGTATATGTTGCGGTGGTACTCGACGTGGTGGCACATTATGAGGTGGTGGTACATTATGAGGTGGTAGTACATTATGAGGTGGTGGTACATTCTGAGGTGGTGGTGCTCTGGGAACACTGCCCGACTGAATACTCTCTACACTCTTGGATAACCTTTCCAATGCAGTATTCATATTCTCCATCATATCTGTAAACTTTCTATCCATAGCTGCAAGCTTCTCATCGACGGTTAAACTAACACCTGCCATTTCAAAGCTCAACAAACAAATTAGTAATAACAAGAAAGTAATACGATATGTAAAATCCTCTCAAGCTCACAATCTCACGTGTTTACACTCAATTATATCTCAATCCACTCGTGTTTGCACTCTATTGGCTTTTACCCGATACTGTGCTCACACTCACTGCCTTTTACCACTATTGAAGACCTCAATTCAATTACAAATCAACTCAATTCCCAGAATGGTCAACTAAGATACACAAGCTAGCAGAAACACAATGTATATATAGAGCAGGTGGAATAAAGCAAATAAGATAAGTAATCACAGAGACTCAATCAAAAGAAACTTATAGCTAGAGTGCTCAGAATAAGAAAGAATGACGAGTTAGCTAAATGCAATAAATAAGCAAGCAAGCAATCAACGTGTCACTGAAGCAATCTTGTGGTCACTCGCTATAGTGTTTGAGCTCACCTTTCTTTTCTGCTCACACACACTCACACGTGTTTACACTCCAATGAAACACAATGAAGCACAAAGGATTTCAATTCGGCTATAACACAAATATAGTCTTTCAAGCTCAAACCAATAAAACCAAATCAAATATCAATGTAACTCATGTAAAGCAATCCAATCAACTTGCAAATGGTCTAATCAAGCTAAGCACAATGAGACCAATTCTCTTTCTTCTTTTTTTTTCACTTTTTTTTTTCAAAACAAGTAGGTGACTCAGCTGCTTACGTAAGTAGCTTACAAGTAGGTCAAGTAAGCATGTCAATTCGACAATGGTAAGTTACAAACCAACTAAACACTTTTTCCAACTAACTTGGTGATGCAGCAGCTTGCCTCTTCAAGCACCTCTCAAATGCAATGATGGCTACTCAAGTTTCCATGTCAAGCTCATGAGTGCTTCCATTTTCAATGTCATGCTAATGCTTTCAACACAAATCCAATGTCAAGCTAATGATAGCTCACGCAAATCAGCAAGCACACTTGTTAATTCATGCTTTAACATAAGCACATCAAGCATCTTACTCACGGCAATATGTGTAACAAAGCAACCAGACTTGTCTCACAAAGTTAACAACACACAAGCTTAAGTAAACTTCAGGAGTAAGTCACGGCCTCATCAATCCATAAGCATTTCATTTTGTTTCAACACTCATTCACTCAAATGCCTCACCAAATCACTCAAACACACTTGTTTTCCACACACTTCACAAGATTGCAACAACTTCACAAAGATTGCAAACAAGCTAGTTCAAGCAAATGCTAGGAGTAATGAAGTGCAATCTGATTTTCTCAAAGTAGATATGAACAATACCTATTGAAAACAAGCTAAGTGACTTGTATATGGCAAGAACAAAGCAAGGGTGGTGATGGTACTTCCTTGGCCGAATCTGACCTGATGCTTTTTTTTTTTTTTTTTTTTGAAACTAATAACTTAATAACAATGTTAAACACGTCCTAGTAACATAAATTAACAACTAAACACTTGATTCAAGCAAAGAACAAAAAGCCCCAATTTTGACCTAAGTAGCCAAAGCTTAACTTCAAAGAAATACTCAAAATTAGCACAAACTACTAAAGGACAGATTGTTATTCATGCAACAAGGATTACAAATCTGAAAGAAACAACAAGAAACAACAAAGAACAACAAGAACACCCATGGCCGAAACTTGAGGACAAATTCCTTAATGGCCGAAATCAACAACAACAACAAAAACAAAGATGAATACAAGATTAAACAACACAAAGGATAGGAAATCAGACCTCAGAACCCTAAGCTCTGATACCAAATGACAAGAACTCACTTGGGTTGGAAACCAAGCAAACCCCAAGCATCTTTCTCAAAACCCCAAGAACTTTGAATACTGATTTTGTAGGAACAAAACCCAACCAAGATCAGCCCCTAACCACCATGAAACTCACGTCCATGATAACCACAAGCATGAAATCAGATTGTATTTTGCTAGCAATGGAGACGCCACTAAGTTGCCAAGCTTAGATAAGTCAATTTGAACTTGAAAAGGGGAATCCCTCCCTCAACAAGGTTTTGGCCATAGCCATGGAAAGCTCAAGCTTTTCTCTCTTTCAAAATTCTGTATATTCGTTGGTTTCTCAAAAATACAAAGAAGAGTCATATAATAAGGGTTACAAAAGAGTAAAAAGGCTAAAATGACCCTAGAGCTAAAATTACCAAAAACCCTAAGTCAAGCACCTCAACCACGACCATTAAGGTCCTTTTGCACCTAAATAAACTTAAAACAAAGATTAGAAGCTAATCTCACTTAAGCTAATTAAGGTGCTTACATGCTATAGTAAATTGACGTGCTTCCGGCTAAGTACAAATCTAAGCATAATTGAGCCTAATGGCATAATCAACCATGCTAATTACATCATAAATAAAGTCAAAATGTCGAGCACAAATGACAAAAATGCCCCCATTTGGCCGAATTCAACATAGTCCCAAAATGGGTGAAATCGGGTCAAAAGGGTGCTGGTGCTGAAGCTGCTCTGCTATGCTTCAGTCTGAGCTGATCTGGGTCAAATGAAATAGCTTGGGGACCTCTCTGGTTATGCCCATATGTGTCTCTGGTGTGCACTTGACTTGGTTGTTGCAACTGGTCACATAGCTCTGAGCTAGTCCCGCAAATGCCTCTCTGATCTTCTTTGCTCTTTGGCGTGTGATTGGCCCTGTTGGCAATTGCATGGGTTCTTCCAAGTTGTTAGCTGCATCCTGTAATGTCTCTGGTGTGTTTGGACTCATGTCAGCTGGACTATAGCAGACATTCGAGGCATTAGTCCATCATTTTGTATGCACTAGATCCTGATGAACGACGATTACAAACCCACAGTGGAGCATCAACAGAGACTTAATCCAATCATGAAGAAGGTCATGAAGAAAGAAATCATCAAATGGTTGGATGCTAGCATCATTTATCCCATCTCTGACAGCACCTGGGTGAGTCCTATGCAGTGTGTACCAAAGAAAGGAGGAATTACTATGGTCACTAATGAAAAGAACGAGCTGATTCCAACAAGAACGGTGACTAGATGAAGAGTATGTGTGGACTACTGGAAGCTGAACAAAACAATGAGGAAAGACAAATTTCCGCTGCCATTCATTGATCTGATGCTGGACAGACTGGTGGGACATGAGTTCTATTGTTTTTTGGATGGATATTCGGGATACAATCAGATTGCCATCGCCCCAGAAGATCATGAGAAAACCATTTTTACATGTCTGTAAGGCACTTTTGCTTTCCGCAAGATGCCATTTGGATTATGTAATGCCCATGCTACATTTCAGCGTTGCATGATGGCCATCTTCTCAGACCTGCTGGAACAAAGTATGGAGGTTTTCATGGATGATTTCTCTGTGTTTGGAGACTCATTCAACCACTGCTTGCAAAATCTGGAACAAGTGTTACAAAGATGCGAAGATACTAACCTGGTACTCAACTGGGAGAAATGCCACTTCATGGTACATGAAGGTATCGTCCTGGGACATCAGATATCATAAAAAGGAATCAAGGTAGACAAATCAAAGATCGAGATAATTGAAAAACTACCTCCATCAACATCTATCAAAGGGATTCGGAGTTTTCTCGGACATGCAAGTTCTTATAGGAGATTTATCAAAGACTTCTCAAAGATTGCTAAACCTCTGTGCAATCTTCTAGAGAAGGATGTGCCTTTCAACTTCACCAAAGAATGCCAAGAAGCTTTTGAGATCCTTAAACAGAAGCTGGTTTCTACCCTCATCATTGTAGCACCAAACTGAACCCTTCCATTTGAGGTGATGTACGATGCTAGTGATTTTACTATAGGTGCAGTTTTGGGACAACGCAAATAAAATTTTTTCCATACCATTTACTACTCCAGCAGAACTCTGAATGAAGCTCAAATCAACTACACAACCACTGAAAATGAGTTGCTAGCAGTTGTGTTCGATTTTGATAAATTCTGCTCTTATCTGTTGCGTCTCAAAGTGGTGGTCTACACAGATCATTTAGCAATCAAATACCTGATCGCGAAGAAAGATTCCAAACCTATATTGATCCATTGGATACTTCTACTGTAAGAATTCGATGTGGAGATTAGAGACAGGAAAGGGACAGAAAACCAAATGGCAGATCATTTATCGAGGCTCGAAAATGGAGAAACGGTTGGAAAAGAAGTAACAATAAAAGAAACTTTTCCAGATGAAAAGCTGTTTTCCATAAAACAACATGATGTCCTTTGCTATGCTGACTATGTCAACTACATAGTATCGGGAAAATGGCCGTTAGAATAGACAACTCAGCAATGAAAGATATTCTTCAAAGAAGTCAAACATTATGTTTGGGATGAGCCGTACCTGTTCAAACGATGTGCTGATCAATTATTGAGAATGTGTGTTCCACAAGAGGAGGTCAACAGTGTCTTGTAATATTGTCATTCATCATCATACGGTGGACACTTCAGCGGGAATAAAACTACAGCCAAAGTCCTATAATCAGGTTTGTTCTGGCCCACTCTTTTTAAAGATGCTTATCTATTTGCTCTTCAATGTCACAAGTGCCAGAGAACGGGAAATATTTCGAGGAGAAATGAATGACCTTTGCAAAATATTCTGAAAGTAGAGATATTTGATGTATGGGGGATTGATTTTATGAGACCCTTTGTTCCATCATTCGGAAACTTGTACATACTAGTTACAGTAGACTACGTCTCCAAATGGGTTGAAGCAATTGCATTTCCATCCAATGATTCAAAAGTGGTGATTAAATTCCTTAAAAAGAATATTTTCACTCGCTTTGGAACACCTCGGGGGATTATCAGTGATAGTGACACACATTTCTGCAACAAATACTTTGATGCACTCATGTCTAAATACGGAGTTACTCATAAAGTTGCCACTGCCTACCATCTACAGTCAAATGGGCAAGTTGAAGTTTCAAACAGGGAAATCAAAAGAATCTTGGAGAGAACCGTTGGATCAACAAGGAGGGACTGGTCTATAAAACTGGATAACGCATTATGGGCCTACCGAACAACTTACAAGACACCTATTGGTATGTCCCCATATCGAATGGTGTTTGGGAAAGCGAGCCATCTGCCAATTGAGCTTGAACACAAGGTGTACTGGGCACTGAAGAAGTTGAATCTTGATCCACAAGCTACATGAGAGAAAAGACTCCATCAACTCAACGAATTGGAGGAGTTTTGCCTACAGGCTTATGAGAATACCAAACTGTACAAAGAAAAGACCAAGAAATGGCATGATCGAAAAATAGTGCGCAGACAATTGGTGTTAGGGTTGGTGCTCAGAGTGCCAATCCGGATCGTATTTATGTCCGATTCATAAATACGAGCAGTTCGATTTTCCATAACATTACTAATTTTTATGGTAGCACCATTGTCTTTTATACACATATTCGGTCTAATTACGATTAGATATATGATTTCGATTAGACCGAAACTAAATCTGATTTAGTGATATGTGTATATTAGACAAAGACCCTAGGATTTACGATATAATGCGCAATTACAATGTAGTATGTAATTGACATTGGGAGGCGCACTATAAGATGTATATCCTTAAATAAAGTTCATGTTCAAGATTTACTAACACGGGTCGGTTAGTAAAATCCGCTGAGACCAGTACATGACGTATATCGTGACTTTATCTGATGGTTTATCCCAGTAAACCATGAGTCTCGGGAGACTCGTATAGATATGTAGGTGTTTATTTGATAAGACACTAAACGACTCACTGAAGGTTTCCTAATAGATGGTACACCAACGTCAATAGGAACCTTCTCGAGTTGAGCGAGCATAGTGGTCCTTCGACTTAAGATACCACAGTGGGATATATGAGTTATCCTCCACACTTTGATGGCAGTCACGTCAACGATCTATCCATGATCAGACCTCCGCCTATTCGTTGGGTGTGGACTGATGCTCATGATATCCAGTGCGTATCAAGATATGATTTGTTAGTCCTGTGTACAGGGCATAGGCATCCTCACGTGTTTGTGATCTAGTAAATCCATGGTCGTGGTATAACATCGGAAACTAGTTCCGAGTGTTATTTAGAGATCATAAATTGAATGTCGACTATATTATAATGAACGGGTTTGACGTTTTCATCTATACCCCAGGTATAATACGGACAGCCTGTGACGGAGGGATTATACGTATGCAATGACCTCAGCTTGCATAGTTTAGCGAGATTATCTGTGGTCGTCATAATCCATGAGTGGGTGGATTATGGACACGAAATCAGATTTCATGACTGATAAACCTAAACTTAGAGAGTCCCACAATATGAAGTGTACTCGTTGAGCACTTGGGCAACTCGATATGAATAATACGGATTATTCATCATACTTCACCGGATTAAATGAGTTAAACGATAACACATGATTTAGGGGATTTTGGTATATCGTAATTACTGTGTATTTGTATTTGATACATAATACGATTAGATACACATTAATTATTCGTCAAATGAGATTTTGACACATGTCATAAATATATGTATTTGTTATTTATTGTAAATAAAAATACATATACAATAATAATTATATTAATTGATTATTTGAATATTTATTGTTAAATATTTAAATAATTATTAATTAACCATTTTTCATAATATCATGATATATGTTATATTATTTTGGTTGTTATGACAAGTTTAAATAAGCTTTATATATGTCCAATTTTGATTGGAAACTATAAAGTATATATTGACTTTTATTTGATTAAAATGCAAATGACTAAAACAAACCCTTTTTCCTATTCATTAAGTCGGCAATGAAGAAATAAAAAAAAAAAAGAAAATTGTCCCTCTTTTCTTGATCATCAATTCGGTCAAAGTGGCTTTTTAAAAAAGGTGAATAGTTTCTTCTTCTTTGTTGATCATTATGGCCGAAACTCAGCAACAAAAGGCTTTCAAATGGGTTTCTAAAATTGTTTAAAGAATCCTTGGAGAAATGAAAGGAAATTCAAGAAAAAAAAGTTTAGGAAATTTGAGATTAAAAGGTAATTCTTAATCCCTAAACTTGTAAATTTGTTTCTTGTTTTTCTTGAATCATAAGAATTGTTATAGGGTTCCTTTTTTTTTTCTTAAATTGGGGCTTTTGGTTTTGATGGATGAATGGAAGTGGTTGAGGCATGTGTGAAGTAGATTAAGGAAATAATTAGTGTAATTTGTTTCCAATTTGTTCAATTGTTGTTGGACAATTAGTTGCCATTCTAGAGTTTTTAATCCACTCTTTGATATCCTAGAATTTTTCTAGAGTTGTTCATATATGGTGGGACTCAATTGGTGTTGGATTAATTAGATTAATCTTTGTGAATTTTGGATTAAAGTATGATTTTTGGGCCAATTTCGTTTACTGCTTAGACCTGGAAAAGTTTCTGTTTTGGGGATGAAATTGTGGTCTTTTGAATATTTTGGATGAATTTTGGGAGTTGGCACAATTGCCAGAAAGTGTTACCGACTTGAAATAAGCGAAAACGGCCAAAAACGGCGTTATCGGGAGGATTTTGGGCCAACCGGGTGACGGCTATGAAAACAGTGATTCTGTCACTGTTTGGGCAGCCCATGAACTGCCATGATACTATTGGATCTGATCTGGGAAGTTTCCATAAGTGTCGGGTAGTCGGTTCAGTCAAAAACGCGTTTTAGGCAATTTTACGGAAAAACAGTTTTCGTGAAAGTTTCGCGAGTTTTCTCATTATTTATGTTAATATATGATATTAAATAAATAGGTTAAGGTGAAATATGAATAAATTATTCATATTAGATATTGAATAATTTATTCGGTATTTTGAAAAAGTTTTAAAATACGATTTCACCCGAACCCGCGCTTCCGCTGCGCCCCTTCGTCCAAACCCCAACAAAAATGGTATCAGAGCGGGTCTGATACTTCATCCATTACATTATTCATGCTTGATATATGATATATAATCCAATTTTAATGTTCGCACATGCTTGTAATCTAGATATGTTTCTTAACTGTTCGATTCTACGCTAATTGAAAATGTAACGAAAATTTAATAGTTAAATTAAGTTATATTTTCTTAGGTAGAATTGAAATGTTTAGAAAATGATTTAGATTAAAAATCTGCATTAGATGTAGAGTATGGCTTCCGTAGGAAAATCCCCGATTTTAAATATGGCTGTAAAGTAACCTGTATTGGATACATGTTTCTTGGTCTGTCTTGTCAATACGGTTTATGGGTAACTTTCTATGGCTGCATCTGAGAACGTGCCAAAGCAGTGAGGGTGTAGTTGATAGAATTTTATCCATGCCGGTTGTATAATGATACTAGACAAATTCAAGTGAAAGTGGAAATCCTGAACGTGCCAAAGCTTGTCAGGACTACATCAGTAGCTTGAGTTTGTCATTAGCAAGTGAAGTCTTGATACTCCTCCCTGTGAACGTGTCAAAGCTGTCACAGCGAGAAACAGTCAGGACCAAAACCAGGAGTCACTGGTGAGTGATTGATAATGAGTTGTCTACCTAATGAATATACGTAGGCGAGATCATGCCAAAGCTGTGAGTCGAAATATATTCATGGGATCCTACTCTCACTATGAAATTTGATTTAATTATTGAATTCTCATTTTCCGTTGGGGATTACGGTATTACGTAAAGTAGTGGGAGACACTGCTGAGTTTAAAATCCATAACTCAAGCAGTGCGTAATATTTTGGAATTTACTGCTTTGTTTTCTTTATATTCTATATTGTTTATAGATTTATGCTTCTAATCTACTGCATGTCTTTTATTTGAATAGGTTTTCTGAATTTACTTTTGGTTACGTAATTCTAGAATAGGTTCTAGAAAGACAGTAGACTTAGATACTGTTAGATTAGTTAAAACCATCGGGAACTGTTGTTCTGATTTCCTTGTAAATCAAGATGGTTTGTGACTTAATTTCTAAGTCACTATTAGGTAATCTAAATATATATCTGTTTTAGGATATTAGTCTAGTTAGAATTGTTTCTTATGCAGTAAGAATTGACACGAATTAGTTCATGTCTCGAGATTCTTAACTGGCATTAAGAAAACCCCTTTAGTATTTGTTTGTCTTTTAATGATGTTTCTTTGCTTTTAGTGACTTTTAGAAGTCACATGTCTGACACAGTTTGCTAATCAATCATTTGCAATTGTTGTGAATAATTGAACGCAAATTATAAAGCTTAAGAAAGGAGATACGAATAGTTGTGTATAGAGAATATCGATTCTCACAATACGACGACTATAGGTATTGGATACCGGATCTCCCGTCTAGTTAATTAAAATAATGTTGAATGACTGTTTTGATATTTGATATCAGAACTTGCGACTATTGGATAGTTACTTATTCTGTATAAGCAGTTGTTACATATTTTAATATGACTAGTAGTGTCATTGATGAAAGATGAACATTAGGAAAAATATTCGGTAGGATAAATAACTTAGAACTATGATTTATGAGATTTTATCATAAAAGCATTGCATGCATGATTCTTATGGTAAAGGATGGTCTGATATGAGTTCACACCACATATCATTAAGTATTTAATGAATATTGTATTCAGGTTGTGATTAAATCTCATTTAACCGATGATTGTCATTGGACCACAGATTTATTAGACTAATACATTGGATGTATGTAGTTTAATGAATTAGAAATTACCTAGATAGTTTTCTTTACTCCGTAACGTAGTTAATGATTTGTCATGACTTGGTTACATGTTTCTATTAGCGAACATGTTGAACGTCTTGAATGGTTCGAGAACTTTCAATATGTTTTCTGATGAAATGTGAATAGAATATTTTGAATGATTCAAAGATATTCTATTTGAAGCATTGAAAACTATAAAATTCATTGTGAGTCTTTGAATTGTTCGAAGATGTTTGATATGATCAAACGCATGAATTTATGGCAATTAGTTCTAAGGATATTTAAGAATATGATTCTTACTCAATATTAAACTTCCGCGATTCCATTTTGATGGAATTGGCCAGTGGGAGTTATCGAATCTTATATGATTTGATTCATTGATATTGAGTGTTACCGAATTGTATTTTCAATACTCTTGGGGTTATGCTCCAGTAACACTAATTCATCCTTTTAATTTAGGTTCCATTTATTTCTACAGTTACATATATGATATGTATAGTAGAAAATTTGAATCTTGAAAAGTTTGAGAATTGAAACTTTCATTTGTATAATTGTTATATGATTGAAAGTACTTGCACCTCGAAAGTACGAGTGATAGGTTTATCATTTATTCTATTTTATGGAATATTGTATTCTATTTGATAGAATATCTTTTCTACGATCCCGAGTAATAAAATTGTTTTGTTACTTGGTGCTTGACATTGGATGTTGACAATTGCAGAAAAGATTTGACTTAGTGAAGTAAAAAGTGAGAATGATAAACTGTAATGGAACTACATAATTAATAAGATGAAAAGACCCTTAGGCAACTTCCGTATAAGTCCAATAGGATGTCAGAATCATTTACAAAGTATTTGATACTTAATAGTTATGTTATTTTCTTATTGAAGAAAATTATCCTATAACTTATAGTGGGAGCGATGTTTGATATCGATTTTGGAAATTTAGCATTGAACCATAGATCTAAGATTGTTCATAGCTTACTACGATCAAGTTTTGAACTTGATTAAGCTTTCGTTATGAATGGTTCATAAAATGTGCAAATTGTTTGCGCAGCAAAAGCATAGTGAGCTTGATAAAGATTTGACCTTTATAGTAAGACAATGAGAAAGTTATACTCTGTAGTCTATTGTAGATTCTGAGAAAATTTGTCTATTGTCGCACTGATTGGACAATCTTATCTGTTGGTTAATGTCGATATTAAACCGCGTGTTTTGGCTAAAGAATGCAAAGTGGCGTTCTTGAGTGATTTCTTCGAATGAGAGATCTGTCGTGATTTCTTTATTTGAAAAAGTTCATTCTAGAATGGCCCTAGAGTTTGTATTCTGCTAAGATCACTGTTTGATATACTAGCTTATGAAGCCTATTGTAGACTCAAAGAAGATTTCCGAAAAACCGTGTTCTCTGATTTTGATATCAGTCAGACTGTCTGGTTTTATTGAAGTATAGAGAATACGTATTTGTCAGTAGGGTCAGTGGGAGCGTATAAATTTCTTTCTAGTATTATATATCCTAAGTCTTTTTTTCTCCGTGGAATCAGTGGGAGTGGTATATGTGATATTTGATATAAAGTTTTATATAAGATATAAAACTGAGAGACTTGTGAGATACTCTCATTAGTCGCATATTAGATACGGTCTAATAAAGGACACAGTAAGACTATCTGTATGACAGTTAGTATAACTGTTTGACAGTTAACGTGTCTTTTATAAATATAGTATTCGTCTTTCGTAAAGGATGATTCCTTTGTCGAAAGATAGATTGATTGGAATGTCTAGTCAATCTTATGCATCATATGATGATGATATAATGAATACCATATTATGTGTGATTATAGATATCAATTTAATCGTAATTATTACAAGTTATTTTGATTTGCTGTAAACCATATGATGGATCTTGAAACATGTTCTTTGCTATCTTTGAGATATTAAGAACGAGTTTCTCATACATGGAGAATTTAGTCAGCAACCATAAGGTCAGATTAGTTTTGATTCTAATTATGACATTAGATGGTCTATGTCAAATAAAGTCAGGAAAGATGCAGTGAGAGTGTCACCATTAATTCTACTATACTAGTGGAATCAGTTGCAGCTTAAGAAGTATTGACTTATGAAGTTGCATAGTGACCTCAATGATTAGAAGTGTTGATATTAGTATAGTGGTTATCTTAAAGTATTTGGATTTGATTTCTAAATACATAGATAACTCAGTAGCTATAGCACAATACTGATATATCATCTGAGTCATATTGATGTGGAATTTGTATTCTACAAAATGTGAATGATGCTAGCTAAGGAAAACAGTTGGTTTTGTTGGACAGACTCGATTTGTTACAGCAGGCTTACTTGTTGGTGCCTACCTCTTGAGTGCTGGTGAGCTCTTGAAGGCCATGAGTATGCGATACACATTGAGATGTGTATATGATATCATGGATTGGCACTGGAGCAAGTGGGAGAAATTGTTAGGGTTGGTGCTCAGAGTGCCAATCCGGATCATATTTATGTCCGATTCATAAATACGAGCAGTTCGATTTTCCATAACATTACTAATTTTTATGGTAGCACCCTTGTCTTTTATACACATATTCAGTCTAATTACGATTAGATATCTGATTCCGATTAGACCGAAACTAAATCCGGTTTAGTGATATGTGTATATTAGACAAAGACCCTAGGATTTACGATATAATGCGTAGTTACAACGTAGTATGTAATTGACATTGGGAGGCGCACTATAAGATGTATATCCTTAAATAAAGTTCCTGGTCAAGATTTTGACATGCTTCTGTTTCGAATTTGGAAAAATGTTCAACATGAAAGTTGTAGGTCACGGTCTTAGCTTTCTGAAGATATAAAGTTCATAAAAATCAAAGATTCCATGAAAGGTTATGGCCCAAATACCATGGGTTGTCCGGAGTGGAACATCGTACAATTTTATATCGAAATGAAGAATTTACCGATTGTCCCCAAAGTCATTTCATGAGTGTATATGTGTCCAAAAAAAATTATATTATGTAACACTCATCCCACAATGTAACAGTAGTCGAGATTATCAGACATTACAAATTCTCCCCCTAAGTAGGATTCGTCCTCGAATCCCTTCTATTGCTAAACTGTTTAGGCCCGACTTGGTTTGAAGGTTTCGGACCTCTGTTACTCTTATCTTCCCTTACTTGCTTTCTACTATTTTGTTCAAGGATTTGATGCTATGATTTCTAGGAATCTCTTACCTCGATATACTCTATTCAATTCTTGTAGATGAATGTTTAATCCTGGGGATTGTGCCATATCTCTAGCCTTATTACAACGATGTTACTCTTGATGAAGGTTATCCTCTATACGATTCCATCTATCTCTTGTTTCATACTATATGACGTCCCGCATGGTGTACTTAAAATACTTAATTTCTAATGATATGAACTTAGGTTCCCTATAAACTGGTGCCTGTTTGTATTGCTCCTTCCTAGCTGACACTCTATGACTGTATGTTACTTAATTGCATACTCAACTTGTAAAGTCCTACTTTAATTAATGCCTTCATGCTAATAGGGCATATCCACGACCGTTCCAATTTAATCATTTCTCCTTAGCTCTTATATCTTTTGTCATGATAACATTAATTCTTAAATATCACTTAGGGCTTCTGTTACTCCTAACATTTAAAGTGTCACTATTATACTTTATACTACAGCTAATGACCTTCATTTTCCCCTGACTTCAGTATACCTCAGGTTCTTCAGCTACTTTTTATAATATAACCGCTTTAATGACCTTATAAGATATATATTACTAGATATTTCCTTAGCTCCACATACTAGATCTTACTCCAGCATTCACTATCATATCTTAACTAACACCATTTAACCCTATATCTTTTCTCTTTACTAAGCTCCCACTGCTTATGAGCTCATTCCTTCGAGTTACCACATTTTCGACTATCTATGGATTTAGGACCTCATAACTCTTAGCTAAATTCTTAATGTACTACCACTGTCAAACAATGGGCTCTCATACTTAAGATTTTAATTCTGGGTAGTTTTTCCGGCGATCCTTCTCAATTGGCTAAAGAATTTTAGGACAAGGTATATATGTTAATCCTAACTGTATGCACCTTTATGCTTAAAATATGCTCTTCATTAATAACGTTGGCACTGGTTATTCGGTTCTGGTTTATGTTTGTACTCTTTTGCATCTTTAAATTCTTTGCTGGTATAAATACAGTTACTGTCTTTCACGCTGACTAGTCTTTCTTTGTCTACTTACACTCTAGAATACTCCACCTTTTATTTTCTGTCGAGTCTTATCCTTTCAGGTGTTGTCTCGATCTCAACTATATCGGTATTCTTAGTTTTCTTGGCCGTCTCTAGGTTATACTTCAATAAATATCTTTTCAAGTCATTATATACATTATTCTTAACGGTGCGCTGTGAAGGGAAACATACAGGTCACTATCATTATCTTTCTCCCCTTACTTATGTAATAGAATTCCAGTCTTCTCCAACTCTGAAAAGCTTACTGTAGAACACAGAAATCGGTGACGCTATCTCAGGCTCGCGGCCCGATCGGGAGTACGGAGTAGCCCGCAGGGGACTAAACCAGAGAAATAAAATGGAGTCGCCACCCAGCGTGAACTGGGAAATGATTTAAGGCCGCACTCACCCCTCGCAAGGGAAGACCTCAAACCGTTGGATTCAGAATGGTCTATTACTTATGTCACTTGTAATGAACGGATTCGTGCGATAATATAACCAAGTCTACGCAACATACACATATAAGAATAACATATATCTAAGTTTGCATACATAGGAGTAAAGGAAATAAAGGCAAGCACACAATCTCATGAACATGTTAAATAGATAAATTTTTTTTGGATAAGGTAAGTATTATAACCAAAGAAAACTATACAAGAGCAAAGGGGCATCCCCCCCAGGATCTAGAGAGGACAAGCCCTCCTAGAAGAAAGCCAATCGGCTACAATAGATCAACTAAAGAGTCATCATCGGGCAAGTGCCACGAGAGGTGAAGCCATTTATTGTCATAAGATGGAGTCACCTTACGTAAAGAACTAACACGATTCCGAACATCAAAAACAATATCATATAGAAGAACAGAAACTGGCCTAAGAGGCATATCATGAGTGCGAGCATTCCTCTCCCTCCATATATGGTAAACTGACGCTGCAAAGGACAGACGAACCAGAAGATGATATAAAGAGGCACCAGAGAACTGACAAAGCCACTCAACAGTTTGGCGCCAATCTCGACAGCTCCAGTCTAAACCACACATGGCTAACACAGACGACCAAACCCTCAATGAAAAGAGGCACTGAAATAAAAGATGATCGATGTCCTCACTCGAACTACCACAAAGGATACACCGCGAGCAAGAGGATATACCAAATTTCATTAGACTGTCCTGAGTACACAGGCCTCCCTGAATGGACATCCAAAGAAGAAAAGAATGGCGGGGAATAGATTTCCGGAACCAGACAACTCTGGACCAAGCATCTCGGGTCTCCTCGACCTCAAAGCATTCCAGGCACAATCCACAGAAATAACCAAGAGGGATTATGCATGAAAATAAACGTGAAGTGATGCGACAAAAAAAGCGAATAACAAGAATAAAAGGAAAGAGATGCGACCAAGGCCAACATCTATATAGGACCTCGAATGCCCGATTGAACACATCTCACGTTCAACCCAACATATTATGTCCGGCGCGACAAAAGCATCGTGGTAAAGGTAGCCTTTAGACTTTTCATCCCTCGAATGGAGGACCTTTAATCCAACATGATTTGCCCATGCGCATTACATTATCATTGCATAAATAAATAGCATGCGAAAAATAAATGGTGAAATAATGAATAATAGGCGAACACAAGATTAGACAAAACGAAATATGTGCGTTTCTCAAGCAATACGGGGAGTTGTATCCCAAGTACAGACCGCACTACCTTCCATTCGGATTCGGCTACAGAATTTACGTCTAGGTTTCCATCCGATATACCGCGAGAGATAGCACAAAATCATTCATCCAATCAACAATCACATACATGGACCAACAATATGCATGCGACGAAATACTAATAAATAATCGAAAAAGATAAACGAGAGTAAATAAAAGGGTGCCCTCAGGTCTTACCTTTTAAGTCGCCTCTTGGAAGTGCGTTACACGGCCGTCGGAAGGGTTAATGCTCCGCAACTCCTCTGTTTCACTGGTTCAATGTTTTCCTTCATCGTCTCACTATTTTGGGCTGCTGTTTTTTCTATTTTGGGCTGCAGTTTTTGCTGTTTTTGCTTTTGTTTGGGGTTACTATTTCTGCGGTGGTCTGGGTGTGTTGAGGGGCTGTAATTTACGATAATGCAGGGGATTTTTGGGGGCTATTTTGCGATAGTGCAGTGGGATTTTTGGGGTTGTTTCTTGTTGTATTTTCGATAATATAGAGACTGATTTGGGGTTGTGTTTTGCGGTAATGGAGGGCTGATTTAAGGACTGTGTTTCTTGGAAATGGAGGGCTATTCTTTGTGTTTCGGCGTGAATGTGCTCTCTATTTCTTTCTTGTGCCGTGAATGCTCTCTCTTTTTTACTTGTGCCGTGAGGATGAGCTCTAGGGGAAGGGTTTGGCTTATGTTCCTTTTTTATAAGAATGGACTAGGGTTTTCCTTGTATGGGTAGGAAACAAGGATCATGCAATAACGAGGGATATCTTTAATTATTTTGTAATAAGGAAATGATATTGTGTAATTGGTGGGGAATATATTAAATTTGGAAGGTGATTTATTTAGTTTAGGAGAGGGATTTATTTATTTATTTTAGGAAAGAGATTTGATTTGATTTATTTAATTTAATTGGATTCGATTTAATTTAGACATGTGTTTTAAATGTTTTAATTATTTTGGATTGGGCTTGGAGGCTTGGTTCTTTGGGCTTGGACGTATGGCTTTGGATGGATGCGGGATTCTGGGCCGAGGCTAATATTTTAAAACATGGATTAATCGAGCGAACTCGAGGCCAAATAGCGAGTTAAATTTGTTGATGTATTTATTTCTTGAATTTTTCCCTTCCGACGTTTGTTTCCCGCGACTTCCGCAACTTAAAGGGTAGTGCCTCCATACGAGGTTCATCATTGGGCTTCATGCAAAAATACAGTTTCTACAGTCGCCCCCACTTTGATGGGACTTGTGCAGTGTGTGACAGTGACAATCCTATCAAAGTCATGCATGCATTTTTACTTATCTGGCTCGCCAGCTGCTGCCTTACTATTGTTCTAAGATGCTTCAAACTGAGTTGATCTGGTGGTGAGGTGCTTCGACCCCTGGTCCATTCTTGAACCATGCTCCATTCTCGGAGCGCCTTTCCTGGCATGCTAAACCTCATTCCCGAGGCATCGCTGGTGTGATAGTTGTGGTCCACTTCCGAACCATGCTCCATTCCCGGAGCGCCATTCTTGGCATTCTAAACCTCATTCCCGAGGCGTCGCTGATGTGATAGTTATGGTCCACTTCCGAACCGTGCTGAATGTGATGGCGAGGTACTTTTGAGCCCTGGGCTTTGTTCCCGAACCACCTGTGGGCTTTGTTCCCTAGGCTTTGTTCCCGAACTTGTGCAGAGAGTGGGCTTTGTTCCCGAACTGTGTTGAATGTGATGGCGAGGTGCTTTTGACCTCTGGGCTTTGTTCCCGAACCACTTGTGGGCTTTGTTCCCGAACTATGTTGAATGTGATGGCGAGGTGCTTTTTGACCCCTAGGCTTTGTTCCCGAACCACCTGTGGGCTTTGTTCCCGAACTGTGTTGATTGTGGGCTTTGTTCCCGAGTTGTAATGAATGAATGCTTTGTTCCCGAACTGTACTGAATTTGGGCTTTGTTCCCTAACTGTTGATTGTGTGGGCCTCGACCCTGGGATTCATTCCCGAACAGAATTGATAGTGGGCTTTGTTCCCGAACTGTACTGAATGTGGGCTTTTTTCCCTAACTGTTTGTTGGGTTTTCTAGGTCAAACCAAGATGAATTAAGCAAATGAAATATGCAAATACAACAAAGTAAGAATGCGGAAATACTCAATTTGATCGGCTTTTGGATGCGATGAACACAAAAAAATCTGCTCCAAGCTTTTCTTCCTTGATGAATTCGGCCAAGCCCTTGTGGTGTGGATCTTCAAGCTCCAAGCTTTAAGTGATGATTCCATGCTCAAGGGTTGGTTTCCCTATCACTTTTGTAAGACTCCTTGTGTGCTAGCACTTGTGATTTTTTGAAGCAAAAATCACTCAACATGAACCCTAGGTTCACGCCAAATTGAGAGGAAAAAGATGAAGGCCATTCGGCTATAGTGAGAAAAGAGAGAGAATGAATGTAGTTAATTGATTTCAAAAATCAAGTAATGATATACCAAAATATTTGGTTTTAGTCATTCATATCTTACATAAATTTGGTGTGTTGGACAAGTTATTACCAACCCACCAAAACCCATCAACATAAAGTGACTAGGTGATGTGACTTGTGATGTGACTTGTGGGCCCCACTTGATTCAAAATCCGAGTGGGCCCGCAACACATCCCGGGCTCACTCGGATTTGATGATTTTGCCTTTGCCCCTTTTAGAAGCTCTGGCTCTGCCTCCTTGAGCATAGCCTTCAACTCTCCAAGAGTTTACTCTTGGTTCATAATGAACCTGCCCCAGCTTTCTGGTAGAGACTATAAGATCAAATCTTTGGTAGTCTCGGCCACATAGGTAATGCCCAGCTAACCCAGCTGATCGATGTCAGCAATCATCTGCGACACCTGGTGCTCGACAGATTTACCATCTGACATACGTGAGCGAAAGAGCTTCTTTTGCAATTTGTGCTTATAAGATCTAAGAATAGATCTATGAAGATCCTTCAATTTCAATATCATACTATAAGGATCTAATCTTTAATTCTGATGAAGAATTAAGGAGTCTTTGCGTCAAGCATAATGGATTGAGCATTAAAGTTATCATTACATGAATTTTCCAAAGATCATGTTCTACTATTTGCTCAACTTCGGGCTTAGGCCCGAGATGTTTCTCTATCAAATAGAATAACTCTTCAGTTCCCAGGACTATCCTGAGGTTTTATTCCTAATTTGAAAATTGGAGCCGTTTAAAGACATTTTCACCCAGGATTATGTTTTAAACGCTAATATTTCAGTTATCTTGATTCCAATAGTCCAACTATCGAATCAACGATTTCGGGTACAATCAAGTATAATGATTATTATAGTTTAACTATATAATCAACTACTATTTGATTGGTTAAATTCAAATATATTAATTACTATAATCCAATTATAATCAACTATAAATGAAGTAGTTTGAATACAGTCCAACTGTTTAATTAAAACAACGATTAAATATTAGTCCAACTAATATATATATAAATTAATGACGAAAAATTGAAATGAGCACGTATTGGCAAGTATCTAAACAAACTTGCAAATTTAATACTTGCCTCCCACTATTTTTCGGTGAGCCTCTAACCCTCTGTTGAGTACTCGGGAAACCTAGTTTCCTAGTGGGCTAGGATCCCGTTAAATAACACACAACCTTGACTTTGGCCAACAAGCTGTATGATATTTAACTAGGTAGATCTCTAAGATCAATTGGATCTCATCCAATTCCTAGATCCAGTATGGAGACACAACCGCGACACCTCGGGTATGGGGTTCAGCATGCCGGGTATGGCACAACCAGATCAACCCAGTTCCAAGCAACAGACAAGTCAAGCAGCAGCTGGCGAGCCAGGTAAGTAAAAATGCATGTATAACTTTGATAGGATTGTCATTGTCACACACTGCACAAGTCCCATCAAAGTGGGGGCGACTGTAGGCACTGTATTTTTGAATATAAGTCCCGATGATGAGTCTCACATGGAGGCACTACCATTTAAGTTGTGGAAGTCGTGGGATACGGACGTCGGAAGGGAAAAGTCAGAAATCAATACCCTGTTGGATTTAATTCGTTTGCTTAGCTTCGGGTTTGCTCGTTAGGCCTTTATTTTAAAACTATTCATTGGCCCAAAAACCCTGCAAGTCACACACCAAGCCCACATATCACCAAGCCACACACCAAGCCCACCAAAGAGCCCAAGTACACGCCCAAGAAGACCAATTCCACGCCCATCTCCTTCCAAAATAACAAACCTACACATTAAACACATGTTGAAATTAAACCAAATCACCTTCCCAAATTAAAAGATTCAAATTAAATTCCATAAACTATATTCCTAATTAAATTAAATTCCATAAACTATATTCATAATTAAATTAAATCAAATCAAATTACCTTCCTAAATTGAAGAGATCTTTTCCTTATGACACACAAATTAAATATTCCCACATAATTACACAATATTATTTCCCTACCCGTACAAGGACAACCTCAACCCTCTCCTATAAAAAAAAGACCTTAAACCAACCCTTCACTCCCCTGGCAGATTCACGCCATAACTCTCTAAAAAACCCTAACTCTCGGCCACTGCTCAGCCCTCTCACTTCAACCCTCTCACCACATCTCCATAACCATTCACAGCCACTCACGCACATTCACCATTCACAACCACTCACGCACATTCACCATCCACAGCACACACTCACAGTCACTCACGCCACAACACACACTCACAGTCCCCCATGTAGCCTCAAGCAAACAACACTCATAAACCCTACTTCACGCACTGCCAAGCCACCTAAAAGGCCATGCCACAGCCCCTAAAAAATGAATAGCCGAGCACACCAAAGACTCCAGAAAACGCACAGCCCCTCACCTCCACAAAAACGCACTGCCCACTCTCACAGATTCAGCAAACCCTCCCTCCTCACGTAGCCCATCACGTGAATGCCACAAACCCTTCAAGCAAAGCTAAAGCAACAAGCCCCCACTGCCCCCTTCTCTCTTTCGTCCCATAGCCACGTAAAACACAAAGCAAAATAACCCTCCACCGAATAAATAACAAACAAAAAAAAATAGCCCTACAATACCGCAAAACAGCCCATGACCTGCACCCAAACGGCCGCACAACCAGTCCCTGAACTGCACCCTGAAACTACTGAAAATCAGTACCTAAACTGCACTCCAAACCACTGAAAATCAGCCCTGCAATCACCAAAAACTGTCTAGAAAATTAACCCTTCTTCAGCGCAAAAACAGCCTTGAAACACAGCACAAACACTACAAAAATAGTGACCAGAAAAACTGCAGTAAAACAGAGGAAACAGCTGCCCAAAACAACGAGGCAACTGAGGAAAACAATGAACCAGTAAATCAGAAAAGTTGCGGAGCATCAACTCTTCCGACAACCGTGTAACGCACTTCTAAGAGACGACTTAAGAGGTTAGACCTAAGGGCACCTTTTTATTTATTCCCGCACTTTCTTTCCGTTAGTTATTATTATTTATTCGCATGCGTATTATAGTTTCATGTAAGTTGTGGCCATGGTATGAATGAAATATGTGTTATCTCTTGCGGTATATTGGATGGAAACCCGGACGTAAATTGCATAGCCGAATCCGAATGGACGGTGGTGCGGTCTGCACTCGGGATACAATGCCACGTACCGCTTGAGAGATGCACATATTTCGTGTCATCCGATCTTATGTTTATTTGTTGTTTGTTAGAAATAGTATGTTACTTTTATGCATGATTAGGTTGTTTAGTATGTTATTTTTTTATGCAAGAGTAGTTGATTATTTCCAAGCATGATTTGGTTATTTCATTCGCATTAGGAACTTGATTATGTCTCCTCTACGTTTATGTTTAGATTATTATTTATTTACATTGCTATACTTAGCGATTTAATGTATGCATGAGATTGTGTGCTTGCCGTTATTCCGACTTACTTTTATGCATGTAAACTTAGATATAGGTAGTATGCAAACTTAAATGTAGGTTGTTGTTGCGTAGACTCGGTTATATTATTACATAAATCCGTTCATTACAAGTGGCATAAGTAAGGGACCATTCCGAACCCAACGGTTTGAGGTCTTTCCTTGCGAGGGGTGAGTGCAACCTTAAATCATTTTCCCAGTTCACACTGGGTGGCGACTCCATGTTATTTCTCCGGTTTAGTTCCCCCGTGGGCTACTCCGTCCTCACGACTAGGTCGCGAGCCTAGAACAGCGTCGCCGATTTCTGTGTCCTACAGTTATCATATATCTCTCTCCCACTGACTATTTTAAATTTAAGTTTTCTATTTAAAATATCTAATATTTTAATGTATTTGTGTCTATAAATTTATGCGCAGTGTAAATATAAATTTTATTTACGCTTGTGCACTATTAGTGATCTTACCAATTTTAACTCTTAAAATTTTAATTCACTAATTTTCATTAGTCTCAACTAATAATTTTACTTAATTAAACTAATTTAATTAAGTTAGGTTTAGTGACCTAAATTTATTTTAACTCTTAAAATATTGGCACACTAAGTTTAAAATTTAAAATTCAAAAGGACAAAATTTTAATTAAATCATTTAATTAATATAAGCGCGTTATAAATTCCGTGGTACGTGGAGTTGTATCCTGAGTGCAGGCCACACTACCATCCATTCGGAATCGACTATGAAATTTACGTCCGGGAATCCATCCGATATACCAATGGGATTCATGATGCACTTTTAAACCCCATAATCTTAGAATTTCAATTTTTAAACCATTAAACTAATTAAACTTATTAATTTGTTTTCATTCATATCAAATTCCAATTTAACCCTTTTAAATTTCATAAAATCAATTTTTATCATTAGAATTTCCAAGCATCTAAAACATGTTATGACATGTGAAAATGCAAGAGTAGGCACCAAATACTATATGACATGTTATTAATGTAGGGGATTTAGGGGTAAACAGAGCGGAACGTGGAAACATAAAATTTTCCAATTCCAATAATTTTTCTCGGGCAATTAAAATAGACTTATTTATTCTAATTATTCAATACTTAAAATTGAATTTTTTACCCAAAAATCAGATTTTTTTCATGTTTACCGTGAGACCCCAAAACTTTATATTTTGATCATTTTAGTCCTAATTTGTCAATTATAAATTTAAGTGATTTCAAATCACTACCAAAATGATTTATATATATCATATACATCAAAATAAAACTCACAATAAAATTCCCACAATTTCCCTAAATTGTCGAGAAGGTGTCCAAGTTGCAACTATTTGTATTTTGGTCTAAATTTGTTCAAAACAAGTTTAAATGATTTCCAATCAACACCAAATTATTTGTATATCATTATACAATACATATATGAAAATTCCTGATTTTGGGGGAGGTTATGAGCCCTAATTTATCAAATTAATCAAATTAAAAAATTAACCAAAATTTATACAAATCAATACTTTAATCTAATCTCTACAACACCTAAAAATTTTCACCACTTTGAAACAACTCAAGAACAATTCTAGGTCATCAATGAGTGGCCTAACAACACTAGATTGGCAACAAGATCATCAAATGATCAAAAGAAAGCTTATACATCATTTATAAGCTTACTTTATTAAACATATATGCATTCATCTTTCATTCATGCTTCCAACCATCAAAACACAAACACAAGAGAGTAGAAAAGCTTAAGAACTACATATGTTGTAGCCAAGAACAAAAGGAACAAGTTTCCTTCTAATAGAAAGTTGGAAATACTTAGTTAAATCCAAGCTTTCTTGATTTTTCTTCTTGGTTTCTTTTCTTTTTCTCTCAACACTTTTGTTTTAGGTTTTTGGTGGCCTGAACTTGTGTGAAGCAAATGAAAACAACATAACACTTATATACTTAGGTCATGGCTGAATTTGGCCTAGTAAATAAACAAGATATTTTGTTAATTTTTCAAACAAATATCTAACAAGTCAAATGACATTTGACTTCCTTTTTTCTTTAATGTAAAGTCAACAATTAACACTAGTTAATAATTTCCTAAGTTTATCATAATGGTATATATTTATATTTTAATTATATTAATAATTTAATAATTAATTAATTAATTAAATACAAATATCTCAATTATATGTATTATATTTACTTTAAATATCTCAAATACATATATTAATGATATATGTCAAATATCACAATTAGATATTTAATTAATGTGTATTTAATAAAATCATACATTAAATACAAATACATATTAATTAAAAAATGACCAAAAGGTCCATTTGCATGTATCTTTTGTTTAACCGTTAAACGATTTATAAATATTCAATATTATTCATAAAAATTTCCCTAGTGCTCTACGAGTATATTTCATTAGTGAGACTCTTTAGGTTCAGGCATATCCGTCATGAAATCTAATTTCATGTCCATAATCTACCCACTCGTAAATTATTACAAACACGGATAAACTCACTGAACCGTACAGGTCGAGGTCATTGCAAACATATAATCCATCCGTCACAGATATCTGGATTATTCCAGAGATATAGATATAAACATCAAATCTTTATAGATATAATCACGTCGATGTTTTTATTAGCAATCTCTTAATAACACTTAGAACTTACTTCTACAGTGTACCATATGCACATGGATTTAACAGATTGCTAATTCCATATTGAATACATATGCTCTGTACACAGAGCTGACAGATTCTATCTTAACACACACAAGATATCCTAAGGACCAGTCCACACCCAACAGTCAGGTGGAGGTCTGACCTAAATAGGTTGGTGACATGACTGATATCATAGTGTGGATGATATCTCATATATCCATAGTGCTATCTCAAGTTAAAGAATCATTATGCTACTTAACCCGAGAAGATTCTTATTGATGTTGGTGTAGCATTCATTAAGAATCTTCAGTGAGTTGTTCATTATTTATCCGATATAAACACCTACATGTCTATACGAGTCTCCAAGACTCATGGTTCATTGATAATCTACCATCGGAATCCAAGATTCCAATATACGATATGTACCGGTCTCAACGGGTTTACTTACTGAACAAGTAATGTAAACCTTGATCAAAAATTGTTAAATAAATGATATTGTTATGATACAACTCAATGTCATTTGAGATGCTTTTGCAACTGTATCATAACTAATCATTCTAAGGTCATTTACGACTTTATCATATATTAAGAATTGTTATATAATAGAAAAAATTTATTTTATTTATAATAAAATATTTACATAAGTATTTACAGGGAAATAGATAAAAAAATTGGCGATCCGAGCACCAATCCTAACAAATTCTCCCACTTGCTCTAGTGCCAATATCGATTGTATCCCATACCCATCGACTCCAAATGTTTGTCAAATAACTTTAGGGGAATAGCCTTGGTAAGCGGGTCTACTACATTATCTGCACTCGGGACCTTGCATACGACAATGTCCCATTGCGACACAATCTCTCGAATGATGTGGTCCTTCCATTCCACATGCTTCAACTTCTGATTCGTCCTCGTTTCCTTTGCTTGCAAAATGGCTCTATTATTATCACAGTATAACGGAATTAGATTCTCGATACTTGGGACAACTCTCAATTATGTGATAAAGTTCTTAAACCCAAACAGCTTCTTTTTCAGCTTCAGAAGATGCAATATATTCTGCCTCTGTGGTGGAATCAGCTATGGACCCCTGTTTGGAACTTTTCCATCAAACTACACCTCCGATAAGGGTAAACACGAATCCTGATGTAGACTTTCTATCATCAGGATCTGATTGGAAATCCAAATCCGTATACCTATTAACCTGCAGTTCATTTCCTCCATAAAACAAAACCTTATCTTTAGTACATTTAAGATACTTTAGGATATGTTTAATGGCCATCCAACGGTCATTACCTGGATTGGACTGATATCTGCTGGTCACACTAACTGTGAAGCTGATATTAGGCCTAGTACATAACATGACATACATGATGTTGTCCAAACATGAAACATAAGGTTAATTAGGCATTCTAATCTTCTCATCTTATGTTTGTGGACACATCTTCTTCGAAAGATGTAAGCAATGTCTGAACGGTATATTTGATGTCTTACAGTTACCAAAATTATACCGTTCTAAGATCTTATCTATGTACGTTGATTGGGATAACCCAATAAGCTTCATTTCTCTATCTCTATAGTGTTTTATGCCTAAGACTTGAATGGTAAACGCAGCGGAACGTGGAAAAATAAATTTTTCCGATTTCAATAATTTTTCTCAGGAAATTAAAATAAACTTATTTATTCTAATTACTTAATAATTAAAAATTAAATTTTTTACCCAAAAATCAGATTTTTCCATATTTACAATGAAACCCCAAACTTTGCATTTTGATCATTTTAGTCTTAATTTGTCAAATAAAAATTTGAGTGATTTCAAATCACTACCAAAATGATTTATACATATCATATACATCAAAATAAAACTCACAAAGAAATTCTCACAATTTCCCTAAATTGCCGAGAAAGTGTCCAAGTTGTAACTATTTGCACTTTGGTCCAAATTTGTTCAAATTAAGTTTAAATGATTTCCAATCAACACCAAATTATTTAGACATCATTATACAAAACATATATGAAAATTCCCGATTTTGGTGGAGGTTATACACCCTAATTTCTCAAATTAATCAAATTAACAAATTAACCAAAATTAACACAAATCAATACATTAATGTAATCTCTACAACACCAAACAAGTCTCACCTCTTTGAAACAACTCAAGAACAATTCTAGGTCATCATTGAGTGGCCTAACAACTCTAGAATGGTACCAAGATCATCAAATGATCAAAGGAAACTTATACACCATTTATAAGTTTACTTCATTAAACATTCATGCATACATCTTTCATTCATGCTTCCAACCATCAAAATACAAACACAATAGAGTAGAAAAACTTAAGAACTACATATATTGTAGCCAAGAACAAAAGGAACAAGTTTCATTCTAATAGAAATTTGGAAATACTTATTTAAATCCAAGCTTTCTTGATTTTTCTTCTTGGTTTTCTTTTCTTTTTCTCTCAACACTTTTGTTTTTGGTTTTTGGTGGCTTGAACTTGTGTGAAGCAAATGCAAAAAAAAAAACATAACACTTATATACTTAGGTCATGGCTGAATTTGGCCTAGTAAATAAACAAGATATTTTGTTAATTTTTCAAACAAATATCTAACAAGTCAAATGACATTTGACTTCATCTTTTCTTTAATGTAGAGTCAACAATTAACACTATTTAATCATTTTCTAAGTTTATCATAATGGTAGATATTTATATTTTAATTATATTAATCATTTAACAATTAAATAATTAATTAATTAATTAATACAAATATCTTAAATATATATATATATATATATATATATATATATATATATTATATTTACTTTAAATATCTCAAATACATATATTAATTATATATATCAAATATCACAATTTGACATATAATTAATGTGTATTTAATAAAATCATACATTAAATACAATTACACATTAATGAGGAAATGGCCAAAAGGTTCATTTGCATGTATCTTTCGTTTAACTGTTAAACGATTTATAAATAATCATTATTATTCATAAAAGTTGCCCTAGTGCTCTACGAGTATATTTCATTAGTGAGACTCTCTAGGTTCAGGCATATCTGTCACGAAATCCAATTTCATGTCCATAATCTACCCACCCGTAAATTATGACCAACACGAATAAAATCACTGAACCATACATGTCTAGGTCATTTCATACGTATAATTGATAATTTCGGTTTATACCCACTTATTCCTGCATTTTTAGCTTACTATTTTGTTAGATTCTGTATCATTTAATGTGTTTGTAGTTTGTTTTATGTTTTATTTGTGGGAAGCATTATGACATGGATCTTGGAGCAATTGTACATATTTTGGGACCCCACGGATGCATCAGAAGCACACGGGAAGAGCGAAAAGCGTAGAAATCAACACACCAAAAAAGTGACAGGCGCCGTGGTGCCACTTAGTGGAGCCGCGGTGCCCCTTCAGCATTCACATAAAAAAAATCACGTGAGTGGGGCACCGTGGCGGCATTTTTCGGCGTTGTGGCACTACGTCAGACCCCCAGAATCGTTAGAAATCAGGGTTTTACATGCACAATGACTCCTAGAATTTTCTATAAATATAGAAGCTCGTCCAAAACTCTAGGGAGGAGGCTAATACACAACACAAGACACAAAAAACATATTTTAGAGAGATCCAAAGAGAAAGATTGAAGAGCGATAAGAGGAGACGAATGCGGTGATGTCCAAAGACGAAGGGAGATTCAGGTTTAATCTTCTAGTCTCTATCATTAAACTCTAATGATTTATATTAGATTCATGACCATATTTTCATTGTTTTTATCTTTAGTCATGAACTAAATCTCTAATTCTAGAGGATGATGTAGCCAATGCTTGAACCTATGTATTGATTGCCAGTTTGAGTTTTATGAAGTTATAATTAAGTTTATTTATATTATCTTGAGTTTAATGCTTATTGTTTGTTGGCCACAAATTGAGATGATGCATGTTTAGATCTATCGCTCGGGAGAGAGGGATTTTGAATAGGATCTAGAGAATATAACCTAAGAGTTTTATAGAGTTCGGGAAAATCTATAGTTCCTTTGAAGTCGTTAACAAAGAATCACATAACGCAATGCATTATTAATTACTAGATTTATATATAGATATCGAAGTCAGTGATTAATAATATTTTCACTAATGCACGGGAGAGGGAGTGGAATATTTTAGGATTTTTGACTTATAAACAATGCAACTGAATAAGAATTGAATGGAATAACAAATACATAGGGGATAGCTAGGTGAAATCAGACTTTAGAATCTCTCTCATATTGATTTCTCCTAATTACATATTTTAATATCTTATTTATTTAGTTTTTAATCTTAATTTAAATTGCTTCTAAATAAAATTAGCTTTACTAATTATAGTACTTAGTGTCAGTTGAACACAATCCCCGTGAGTTCGACACTCTTCACTCATCTTTACTAAACCTTGACACCGTACAGTTACGGTACGATATAAAATATCGCAACAAGTTTTTGGCACCATTTTCGGGGATTGTTAATTTAATTCACATTAATACTATTACTAAATAAACTTAGCTTTAATTTAGATTTTTATTTTTATTTTTATTCATTATTATATTATTATTATTTATTTGTATTTGTATTTTGGTTCTTTTTCTTACCTTTCTGTGCTTTAGTGAATGCGAAGATCCACAAGTCTCGACTCGCTCCTGTTTGATCTTAAAATAGAAAGAACATTGAGGAGACTAAGGAAAGAAATGACGCTTGAAAAAGAAGTAATGGCGGCTGAAAATAGAGAGAATAATCCACGTCAGGTGGCAATCCGAGATCACTTCAAGCCAGTCATAGACGAAAACTATTCTGGGATTGCACACCCATCAATAAATGCTAATAACTTTGAGCTTAAACCTTCATTGATCAACATGGTGCAAAAGAACCAGTTTGGGGATTCAACTGTAGAGGATTCTGATAAGCTATTTACCGCCCATTTGACTTAGTATTTTGTATAGTTTCTTAAGTTTTGTGAATATTTTGATGTGTTTTGTGTATTTTGTAGATAAATAAGGTTTCAGGACTCACTGGAATCAAATCGGGGCTAAAACAGTGAAAACAGGCAAAAATGGCAAAATCATCATTTATGCGTCGCGACGTGCAACCCTTCTACGTCACGACCACTAACATGTGCCGGAAACGTGTCAACATCACATCAAACCTGCTAATATGCACCTCAATTACCGTTCTATTGACACCTGACGTAAGCAATGACATCAGCATCGCGACCTGCACAACTTCACGCGTCGCGACGCTGAGCCAATAATTTAGCTGCTGAAGAAACACGTGCCCGTGTCATCATCTCAGCAAATCAACGGCGTGTCGCGACACGCAAGGATTCTGAGTCACGACGTGTGGACCAAAACTTTGCCTATAAATTGAGGTTGAATTCAGAAGGAAAATTCATACATTCTTTTGGGGATTTCCTTAAGAATACTAAGAAGATTGTATTTTGTTTGTTTATTTACAGCTTTCTTGTATTTAATTTTTAATTTATGCAATAGTTCTTTCTTTATTTTACTTTTCAGTATGAGGTGGTAACTCCCCTCTGCTGGGGTGAAGGGTAAAGCTTTTATTACTAATATTTAGATTAATCTCCCTTAATTATAACATATAAACTATTTTAAAACCTGACTTAATGTGATACCCCCTTTTGGTCAGTTGGACTTAATTAAATTGATTTTAGCTTGACTAAATTGGATACCGCCTTTATGGTCTGTTGGAATTAATCATAAATTTGACTTAATCAAGATACCGATTATATGGTCGGTTGGTAATGTCATGCAAAGTTTATATATTATAATAAGGGAGATATCTAAATTAGAAGTAATAAAAATGGATCCTCTAACCCCCAGCATTTTCTTTTATTGTTTATTTACCTTTTTAATTTCCAAGTTTCACTTTATGTCATTTACTTTATTTATGTCTTTAATATTCCTAGAATGTGTGGTAACCTAAACCTCTTATCTAGGGTTATGATGATATAACATCCCGCTACCGGAGATGTTACCGGCAGGCGATAGACTGTCTTATCACCATAAGCCTCTAGCTAACTCTCATGCAAGACTCGTAATATACAATGCAATGCAACCTATGGGGCCCAAACATATAATATGATATTGAAATGATGAACTTATGACATAATAAAATTGGGCTCCATGCCCGAAAATGTGTATGAATAATTTTTTTTTTCAACTCAACCTATATAACTTAAAATTCTATACATCTAAACTTATAAACGACTTGACTCTTATACGCCCAAGACCTGGTAACTGGCTGACTGCAATTCTACTATCTGGCTCCGCAAGCTCTGAAGACTGTGGTCGATCGATCAGGTCACCAACCTGTAAAACTCAAACACTGTTGGATAGTGAGTCGTAAGACTCAGTAAGTAACTATGCTCATACCTTGAGCGACAAACACACAAAGTCTGATTCTTATTCTGTTAATAACCTGAACTGTCTATGTGATCATACACATAATTACCCAGTCTGAATTAACTATATAACTCTTATTCACTTTTCAAACTTATTACTTGCTACGAGTCTCTCTAAATATTCATACATAAACTTTAAATCATGTTTCCTGTTTACATTCAACATCCATATCCTTATTCATTAAGTCAAGTCTTATCATGTTTTCACTGCGCTACTCTGATATCTCAATACTTACCTACTTACTCTTTGCTAATCTAGTTCGGATATTTATCTTAATTATCTTTCTTTTATTTCATTGAAATGTCATCAAATCGGATTTATAAAATATTCTTTCTATCAAACATTTATCACACTATCTTCAATCATCAATACATATGTAAATGTATAAAATTATCATGCACTATTATTCACAAAGAGTTCCTCTTATGTAAACATACAACTCATACAGACATCATTCATAAATATATCAACATAATAATGCTATCATGCATTAACGTCAGCTATATGCATCTCAAATGATTTCTAGAATATATGATCTATATGCATAATTTATGAATACTCTACTTTAACATGCCATGCTTTTATAAAATACTTTTTGAAAACCTTTTCTAAAAACTATTTTCTGAAACTCTGTTTAAAAATCTCTTTATAAAACTTGTCTTTCTGAAAACATGCATTAAATCTCTGGTTTCTGGAAACTGTTTCTAAATCTAGTTTCTGAAAACTATTTACTAAAAGCTGACTTTTGAAAAACTACATACTGATGATCTGAAAACTATGTACTGAAAAATATGAATACTGAAAGCTTCTCTCTACGCCCAGGAAACCGACTCAACTAGACGTGTCCGGGAACAACTCAATCGGGTCTCTGAAACTAATGGTACTCTATGCCTAGGACCACGACTCAACTGGGAATCTCTCTACACCCAGGACAACGACTCAACTGGGTGTGTGAAACAGGTGGTGCTTTATGCCCAGGACAACGACTCAACTGGATGTATCACACCACAAACTAGAACTGAGGGTGCGGATCTATGCTACCACCCAAACTCTGAAAACCAGGATTTCGGGGCATCTGTCATCCCTAGTCCTAAACTAGGGTCTAGGGGCGTTACGTATCGTTGTCCCCCTAGCCCTGCTCAATGTGTGCACACCAATCCGTCAATTCCAACTATATCAAGTTACATACTGTGGTGAGTTTTTCCCTCATGCCCCGAAAAATATAAAACAATATTCTGTATCTCAAGCTGTAAAAAAAAAAAAACATTTTTCTGAAATACATTTCTTTCAAAAACATTTGAAACTTTCTTTTTAAAATATTTTTAATCTCAGAGTATTTCTTAACTTTACTTCAATTTCTGAAAATTACACACACATATGCATAATTACTTCTAATGCTTTTACTTACTCTAACCATGTTTCCCTATATGATTATCTTTAGATTGTCATGTAATTACATGCATATATTCATGCATATTTATAAATTACTGACATATGTATTCAACTCCTTACATGCTTTTATCTTGAGTTAACTCATATTCTATATGATTACTTTATCCTCATCGCACTTTTGCATATATCTCACATGATATTATAAATTCATGCTCAAGTTTAGTATAAATGGTTATAGCTTTTTCAATTACTTACAATCTAATATGCATTTCGTACACATAATAACATATGTTAATACTTAAACAATAAACTTTATTCTATAAAACATGCATCTGCAGACTGCTCATACCAATTTAATGATTTCGTAACATGCTTCATACACATTTACATACTTCATTACTATTCAAACTCATAAACTCAATTCTAATTTTCTAGTTCTACTTCAAATAAAAACTTCACTTCAATACACATACAGAAACCATAACATACACTTCTCACTAGTTACTCACGTAATCTCTTTATAACCCTAACTTTATACCATACCTTACAAATTATAAATGTTCTTCTCCTTCATTCATTTTGCCTTATTCATCAATCATTCCCAATAACATTAATCTTATTTCATATGTTTATCTATCCATTTCCAAAACATCAACTTGTGCTCAAACATTCTTATACCATAACTCATATACATACATCACATATTAGCACATACACATATCTTAAATATTAATATTATATTCGATTCGTGAACATAAAACATATAAGTAAAATCCTATTCTCAAATTGTATACTTAAGTTTATATATTATACCTAAGTATAGCCATACTTAAAACATAAACATAAACTTCATCAATTATTTTACAACTTGCTCAACATGCTGACTTGTTTCTTGCCATGCAATTAACCATATCAATAATTTATAATTCATATTAATAACACCCAGAACATCCTAACACCTATTGAATAATTTTATCATCTATACCACACTAGAAGCTCACGGCCCTAATTCACATCAACATATACATTTTTCACCATCACTTCTTATCAATATTAGACAAACAGGGCATTATAACATCACGACACTAAGCTAGCCATAGACACACCCTTACGACCAAGTGAACCATTCCATGATTTGTGTAATTCAATTAAACAAATACTTCCCATCTTTTTATCACAAATGTATAAGTATATAACCATTATATTGTTAGGGATATGCCCTATACCCAACTTGTGGATGAGCTATATGTACATGTATTTGCAATATTTTCATTAATTAATAAAATGGCAATCTTTATTATACGTGTCTTACATAAATTATATGAATCATCAACACTGTAATAAAGCCATTGGAGTAATAAAATGATGGCTTCCACGCCTTATGAGAATCATTACTCTCAAACGTTCCTAGTCATAGTTTTATGAATAATCTGGGCGTTCACAAAGCGGAGAGACTAGCATGATGATATGATCCGCCCTTAAGTGGGGTAGCCGATCTCATAGGCTACTAGCGGAGATCCGTCCGCTTGGTGTATCACATGGATGCATGAGTTGCTCGTGTCCATCGAACTGACCGCCGAAAGTTTTTCATGAGTGTTTATCCCATGTGTCTGTGAGAACTTTCATGTATCGATTGTATGACTAGTCCTTAGACTTGAGGTCTTTACAATCTTATGTGTGGATCAAATGACTTTGACATTCTCCTTCCCGGTTCAAAAGATCCGGTCATAAGGGTATGATTGGGTCATTTGTTGAAACACATGAAGTTTGTAAAGATACAACAGAGAATCGCCACTCTCTCGGATAATATTTTCTTATAAGAGTAGTATTCCAGTTCGCGGGTTGATATGTGTGATCAGTGCTTGAGACTGTGGCCGCAGCGGAAGAATCATGTGAGATTCTTGGGTTAGCACGATTCATGACACTATCAACATCATACCTTGACTATATGGGTAGACACTTTCCATACCCTAGGTCAAACGGTGGGGATACAGTGAGGCGAGAGACCGTATCATATGTAAATCGCATACAAAATGGGTATATATCTTTCCTTCTCATTTGGGGCCTTGGCATGTTGCTAGATGTCAACCTTGGTCATTGAAATCGAACGACCATCTGATCGGAGGATAATTTATGTTCGATTAAATTATCACGATTCATTTCATGTCCAACTTGAGGGGAACCCAAAAGGTCACACACAACAAAGTCGAAATCAATGGTTAACAGTGCACAATACAAATTTAACAGCATATATGATTGCTGTAGGAATTGTTCATAAATGGTTCAATGTGTTTAATTATTGAACATCATTTATGAGGTTCCATAGTGGCTTAGGGATTGGTGAATGACGATAGGGGCACTTTGGGAATTGGAAAAATAAATAAAAAATAATATATAAAAATAAATAAATAAATCTGTATTTTTATTTATTTTTTGTTTTTTTGAATTCCAATTCGGCCCAAACTCTTATTAGGGTTTTATAATCTCATTAAACCACTAAATTAAGATCCAATGGCTAAGATTAATTAGCATTTATCCCACATCGAATTCTTAATTAATTTTGTTGTCTTTGGAGCACCTATATAAACCCAAAGAATTCTTACAAATTTTTACACCAAAACCTTTCATATCTTGGGTTTATATAAGTGAGCAGCAACTCTAAAGTTTAAGAGTAAGCCACTGATTTTGAGGATCCTTAAGTCTAATTGACTAGAGGAACCTCGAGTTAAAAGTTTTGAGGTATTTGCCTAGGCTAGCACCAAGGGCAAAATACCGGTGCACTCAAGGCGTAGTCTTGCCGTTGAGTTTTGGCTTTGGTGTGTGCATCTTTGGAGGCCACACACTTGGGTGGCTCTTTGGAACGTGGAAGAGCTTGCTGAGTTCGAGAAAAGCTTGTAGATTGGAGGGAGGACTGGAGGAGTCTTCGGTTTAAGTAAGTCTTTTTCTTTCTTTATTTTAATTAGAGTTCTTATGATAGTTAGCATGTTTAGGTTATGTTCTTTGCATGTTTTATGAGTTTTTATGCTTAGAATATATAGTAACATGCCTAGGCTTGTAGAATAATCAAAAAAAATGGGTCTTGGGCAAAGGAAAGCGGCATCATAATTGATTTATTAATTTTCCGCTGCGCACTCGCGGCCGCTTCCCAACAGTGGTATCAGAGCGCCGGTTTTGTTTTGATTAGTTCTCTCTCATTTGAACTCGAAATTGGGTGTGTAAAAGCTCGTTGGAAAGCTAACACCCTGACTTAATTTTTAGGCACAAGTTTTGCATGATTTGGTTAAGATTTGAATTGTGAAATTGCATTTAAATTTCACGTCTGTAAAAAAAACGTGAATAGTAAATTTATTTGAATAAAATAAAATGCAATATCATAATAAATATTAATCAAAGTTATTTAATGCCTAAAATAATTCCAACATATTAAAACTCATATGCTTGATGATTCTATGTATGATTAGAATTGGCATGATTATTTTAGGGTGCAAGCATCTAGAGACTTTCTAAGGAAATAGAGAGTGTATTGCTTATCCCTTAGCTAAGTAATTATTCCGTGATGAACTTAGAGATTTATTACCTTTAAGGCTAATAAATATAAATCACTTGTTTATAATAAAAGACATTATAAAAGATACAAGTGGTTGGGACCAAGGCGTTAATAAAACTTTCCAAACTAAAGTTAATTTAACCAAAGGTATTACTAGAGTTAGATAATGATTTGGTGTCTTCCTTCACTCACTACCTTTTTATAGCCAAAAGGAAAACTGTGAAGACATCTAGATAATCATTTACTCAAAGCTTACCTTAAAGCATATTTAAAGTGTTGGACTAATTTGGAGGATCTATTGTTTATTCCTGTCACCAAGGCAATAAGAGCCTAAGAGGTAAGGGTATTTAAGAGAGTTCGCTCCACCCTCCCTCTGGGGAATTTTCAATGGAGGAATCCATTTGACAGTTATTCACTTAAACTTGCTAAAATCCTCAATAATAATTTAAGTCTAAAATTTGCCTCCCATTGTAAAGTATAGACCCAAAGGGCTTAAACCGTATTGGCAGGACTAGGCTTTACCAGACTGACCAATACCAATTTGTCCCTAAATCGTACTATTGACAATGGTTTGACTTTTCTGAGTCATAAGACGCAACGACCCTTAGGCGTGGTCTTATAACTTAGTGGCAAAGATTGGGTGTCCACAAGGACTAGCATAAGCTATGGCATGTTTGATTGCCCAACCCAATGATCAAGGAATTGTGATTTATATCATAAATTGGTTGGGAACCTACCTAATTATCATATTTTATAACGACCGGCCCTAGTCGGAGTTGTGAAATGATGATAATGGGATCCTTGCCACAATAAATCCATCATATTGGGGTTGATGCGATTTGCTTAAAATTTTAAAACAATTGAGTGGGAGCAACTTCATAATATTAAAAGCCCATGTTATTATGAAACATTAATGAAAACATATTCCTAATTTAAACATTCTCTCTTAACAGGTGGGTTAAAATATTTCACAAACATTCAAATGGGAAACAGAATATCACTTCGTTCCATCCTTGATGAGCATAAGCTCAAAGGGGACAACTACAATGACTGGTTTAGAAACCTTAAAATTATCTTACGACAAGAAAAGATTTTCTATGTTCTTGAAAGACCATTTCCCCCTGAACCCGCAGAAGATGCTGACCAAAATACATTTGATGCTTGGAAGAAACGTCGATGATGATGAGCAAGCAGTTTGCATAATGCTTGGCTCTATGTCGGACGAACTTCAGAAAGCTCACGAAGATATGGATGCTCAAACCATCATCTTTCACTTGAAGGAGTTGTATGCAACTTCCGTTCATACCGTGAGATTCCAAGTGTTATGTGTCTTATTCCAAACAAGGTATAAGAAATGATCTTTTAGTGGACATGTGCTTAAGATGATTGGCCACATTGAAAATTGGCCAACCTCGGGTTCATCATGGATCATGAGATAGGTCACGATCTAATTCTTCAGTCCTTACCAAAAGACTTCTCTAACTTTATTATGCAGTTTCATCATCTAATAAAGAAGCTACTTTAACAGAATTGCACAATCTGATAAAGCAAGCAGAGAAGGACTTGAAACAGGAGCTTAAAACCTCCGTCATGCTTACGGGTACGGACCTGAAGCCACGAGGCCCAAAGAAAAATAAGGGCAAGGCCAAGGCTCCAGATCACCTAAAGCCCAATGGTAAGGTGGAGAAGAAAAAGGGAAAGGGGAAATGTTTCTTTTTTGGAAAGAAGGTCATTGGAAGAAAGACTGCAGATCCTTGAAAGCCAAGGAAGCTAGGGAAGCCCAAGAGGCCAAGAAGCCCAATGCTTCAGGTATGTTGTATATGATTGAACTATATTCTCAAAACTCTGAACCTTCTACTTGGGTGCTTGACACCGGTTGTGGGACTCACTTGTGTAACAATGTGCAGGGCCTGAGAAATAGTAGGAGACTTCATCATGGGGAGGTTGACTTACGCATGGGTAATGGAGCAAAACTAGCTGCATTGTGCGTGGGGACTTATTCATTAGTTTTGCCGAATGGTTTAGTTTTAGACTTAGAAGATTGTGTTTATGTATTCTCTAGTAAAGAACATCATTTCAATTTCTTCTTTATGTAATAAAGGTTTTTCATGCCTAAGAAGTTGTAATGAATGTTCTATTTATTTCAATGAAATAAAATATGGAGATGGTATTTTGAATAATGGTATCTATGTCTTACAAACTAACAAAGAATGTTCAACCTCTAATATATACAACTAACTCGAATAATCTCAATGAATCACTTCTACGGCACAGTCTCTTAGGGCATATCAATGAAATAAGATTAACTAAGCTACATAAGGATGGGTATTTCAGACCCTTTAAATATGAACCTTATGGAACTTGTGAGTCTTGTTTACTTGGAAAATGACCTAATTACCCTTCAAAAGTAAAGGACAACGTGGAGCTGAGACTTTAGAACTCATACACTCTGATGTATGCGGACAATGTCGGTCACCGCTAGAGGTGGATTCTCCTACTTCATTGCCTTTATCGATGATCACTTCGCGATATTGGTATGTGTGTTAGGGATATGCCCTATACCCAACTTGTGGATGGGCTATATGTACATGTATTTGTAATATTTTTCGTTAATTAATAAAATGGAAATCTTTATTATACGTGTCTTACATAACTTATATGAATCATCAACACTGTAATAAAGCTCTTGGAGTAATAAGACGATGGCTTCCAGCCTTATTAGAATCATTACTCTTAAATGTTCATAGTCATAGTTTTGTGAATATCTGGGCTTCACAAACCGGAGAGACTAACAAGATGATATGATCCGCCCTTAAGTGGGGTAGCCGATCTCATAAGCTACTAGCGGAGATCCGTCCGCTTGGTGTATCACATGGATGTATGAGTTGCTCGTGTCCATCGAACTGACCACCGAAAGTTTTCATATGCAGTGTTTATCCCATGTGTCTGTGAGAACTTTCATGTATCGATTATATGACTAGTCCTTAGACTTGTGGTCTTTACAATCTTATGTGTGGATCAAATAACTTTGACATTCTCCTTCCCCGGTTCAAAAGATCCGATCATAAGGGTATGATTGGGTCATTTGTTGAAACAAATGAAGTTTGTAAAGAAACAACAGAGAATCGCCACTCTCTCGGATAATATTTTCTTATAAGGGTAGTATTCCAGTTCGCGGGTTGATATATGTGATCAGTGTTTGAGACTGTAGTCACAGCGGAAGAATAATGTGAGATTTTTTGGGTTAGCAAGATTCATGACACTATCAACATCATACCTTTTACCATATTGGTAGACACTTTCCATACCATAGGTCAATAGGTAGGGATACAGTGAGGCGAGGGACCGTATCATATGTAAATCTCATACAGAATTGGTATATATATCTTTCATTCTCATTTGGGGGCCTTGGCATGTTGCTAGATGTCAACATTGGTCATTGAAATCGAACGACCATCTAATCGGATGATAATTTATGTTCGAATAAATTATCACGATTCATTTCATGTCAACTTGAGGGGAACCCAAAAGGTCACACACAACAAAGTCGTAATCAATGGTTAACAGTGCACAGTGCAAATATAACAACATATATGATTGCTGTAGGAATTGTTCATAAATAGTTCAATGTGTTTAATTATTGAACAGATCATTTATGAGGTTCCATAGTGCCTTAAGGATTGGTGAATGACGATGGGGAACTTTGGAATTGGAATTAAAAAAATTACTATTCACATGAATAGTAATGTGAATAGTAACATGAATTTTTGTTATTTGTTTTGAATTCCAATTCGGCCCAAACTCTTATTAGGGTTTTATAATCTCATTTAACCACTAAATTAAGATCCAATGGCTAAGATTAAATTAGGTTTTATCCCACATCGGATTCTTAATTAATTTTGTTATCTTTGGAGCACTATATAAACCCAAAGAATTCTTCACAAATTTTTACACTAAACCTTTCATATCTTGGGTTTATATAAGTGAGCAACTCTAAAAGTTTAAGAGTAAGCCACTGAATTATATTAAACTACAATATTAAATCCAATTTATAGGCCTCAGCAAGTTTAGCACGTCGCGACGTGCCATCATTTGTGCGTCGCGACACGTCATAAATTATGGTGGGAGATGGGACGATGGTGACACGTGGCGGGCTTTGAATTATTGGCTTCGTGTCGCGATGCGTAATTCCTTCTTATGTCATGACGCTGACGACAGCAATGACATGTCTTCAATGATGAGTTTTGGCAGCATGTGATGATGACACGTGTTCGGCGCATGTTAGCGGCGCATTTTAGCATGTGGCGCATGTTAGCACGACACATTTTAGCAAACTTCTATAAGATTGTGACACGTGTCCCAGCGCACGTTAGCAGACTCCGGTGCAGGTTAGCGGTCGCGACTCATAAAATGTCATTTTTGCCCATTTGTCTTGTTTTTCACTATTTTGGCACCAAATCACCTCCATAATGTCCTGAAACTTTATTTATCTGCAAAATAACACAAAAAACATCAAAATATTCACAAAACTCAAGAATCTATGCAAAATATTAGGTAAAATGATTGGAAAATAATGATACATTTACCACTCATCACACCCCCAAAACATACATTTTGCTAGTCCTCGAGCAAAACATAAATATAAAATTAAGCTAAGCCACTTTTGTAGGGATCACGGTTGCATTTAGCATATGCAACAATAAGCCTTTAAACCCCTAGGTATCCCTAATGGACGAGTTGTAGTCTAGTGAGGGTTTACCGCAATGATACCCACAAACATTTTACAAAAGTAAAAAGATAATAAAACTTGCTCAAACCATCATCTTTCACTTGAAGGTGTTGTATGCAACTTCTGTTCATACCGTGAGATTCCAAGTGTCATGTGCCTTATTCCAAACAAGGTATAAGGAAGGATCTGTTAGTAGACATGTGCTTAAGATGATTGGCCACATTGAAAAATTGGCCATCCTCGGGTTCATCATGGATCATGAGATAGGTCATGAACTCAAGAGCATACGTGTTCTACGTCCCAAATTAACAAAGAACATTTGTCTCAAGAAATGCTAAATTTCTAGAGAATGAATTCATTCTAAAGAAACACAGTAGGAGTAGACTTGACCTCGATGAGGTACAAGAAGAATAAACTAACATAGAACTAAACCCCAGGCCCCTCAAAAGGGTAACGACGGAACAACCACAAGGTTATGAACTTAGAAGGTCTGGTAGGGAAAGACGTGAGCCTGAAAGATATGGTTTCCATATTGATGAGGAACATGATCAGGTCATTGATAATGACGATCCCACCAGTTATGACGAAGCAATGCGTGACATTGATTCAGTCAAGTGGCTTGAGGCCATGAAATTCGAAATAGACTCCATGTATCAGAATCAAGTCTGGGACTTGGTGGATGCACCTGGAGGGATAAAACCCATAGGCTGCAAGTGGATTTACAAGCGTAAAACTAATGCAGAAGGCAACATCCAAACCTGTAAGGCTAGGTTGGTGGGGAAACGTTATAGACAAATCTAAGGAATTGACTATGAAGAAACCTTCTCGCTTGTTGCAATGATAAAGTCCATTCAAATTTTACTGGCACTAGCTGCACACTTTGATTATGAGATTTGGCAGATGGATGTCAAAACAGCTTTCCTTAATGGGAACCTCGTAGAGGAAGTCTATATGACACAACCTGAGGGGTTTACATCTAAGGATGATCATAATAAAATATGCAAGCTTAAACGATACATTTATGGACTCAAGCAAGCCTCCAGAAGTTGGAATATACGATTTGATGAGACAATCAAAGAATTTGACTTCATCAAAAATGTAGACGAGCCTTGTGTTTACAGGAAAGTACTAGGAGTGCTGTTATATTTCTTGTATTATATATCGATGACAAATTAATCATCGGGAATGATATTCTCATGATGCAGCCACCAAGCAATGGTTATCTCAGAATTTCTCCATGAAAGATTCAAATGGAAGATTCCAAAAGAGGTAATTTACCTACTTGTTATGGAATCAAATTATCTAAGGAGCAATGTCCACATATTCCTTCAGATAGAGAGCGTATGAGTAGAATCCCTTATGCTTCATCAATAGGATTGATCATGTACGCCATGCTATGTACAAGACCTGATGTCTCTTATGCTCTTAGCATAACGAGCAGGAATCAGGAAAATCCTGGCGAGCAACACTAGGCAGCTATCAAAACAATCCTCAAGTATCTGAGAAGAACTAAAGATGTGTTCTTGACATACGGAGATTGTTCTGAGATGAAAGGCATTGGTTACTTGGATGCAAGCTTTCAGACCGATAGGGATGACAACAGATCGCAAACAAGATATCTGTTTACTATGAATGGGGGAGCTGTCAGTTGGAAAAGCTTAAAGCAATCAACTACAACAGACTCCACCACTGAAGCCAAGTATATTGCAGCATCTGAGGCAGCTAAAGAAACGGTCTGGATAAAGACTGTATGTTACCATGTATGTTGATAATATCTGTCAACTGAGCATATGAAGATTCATTTTAGTCAATTTTATGGAGAATTTACAAATTAAATAATTCAAAAGAAAATAAACAAAAATTAACTTGTTTCGAAT